>SWBL01000097.1:0-149806 GCA_024195585.1 Aureobasidium sp. EXF-3400
GTCACCCACCGTAGTACTAATCTGCCGTTCAACTGCTTATGTATGGCAGAGCGGACGGGATGCCCAGTTTTCAGCTGACTGTGGCCGTACGTGCTTGATACGCGTCTCGGAAAGTATACATTGACATTGCACAATCGTCTTCTTGAGCACAAAGAATCGACAATACCGCTGTCAACTCCAAAGTGAATTAGTCATCGCGTCGACTCCCAAATCTTCTGTCTCAGCTCATTGCCAGCGGCCCTTTGTAAAAGACAGAGGTTTACGGGTCGAGCACCAGACTGCCTGACCCTTGGAATCGACCTCGTCGTCGGAAGTGGAGCTATCAGAGTCATCCGATTCCACGTAGTATGTCTGCTCGGGATGTGCATCTCTTTCGAACCACATTGTGTCCTTGACGCAAAGCTCTCGCATTCCCCAGCACCGGAGACCCTTCTCATATAGGTAATAGAGGCCGCTCAACCTCAACTTCATCCACCCTGGGTAGTCGTCATCGTCGCTGCCACTTAGTCCCTTCCCATCGAAGACCTTAACGAATGGGTGCTGCTCAAGAGGCAATCCGGCTAGGCTTTTCACATCCGTCTCTCGGATACGCTGCATGACTTCGGCGTCCACTACAAGGAACATGTAGTTTTGTGGGTAGTTGCAGATGCGAGTTCTCGGGTCCAGTGATTCTAGCCAAGCATGATAATGCTTATAAAGTGTATCCAGTGACGCGTTTTTCATACTCTGCTTGGTCGTCCATCCACCACATTTGCTCGTGAGAGCTAATGAGTGCTGCTCTTTGCGGTCCGTAAGCCTCGAGTTCATATTGCGGACATATTTTGTATAGTTCGATGAATTTTGTCCAGCCTGCGTCAGAGGAGTAGTCGGTGCGGAAGATGAAAAAACCCCAGCGCTTTTTGATGCGCAGCAAACTCATGAACTTAGAGCTCATGATTCCAGATCCAGAGAAGAGGATTTTTGCAATTCCGACTTTGGAGCTGGTGGTCGTAGTAGAGAGAGGAATCAGCAGCAGAATCCAGCGTAATTTGAACTTCCATGGCAGTCAAAACAACAACATAACGCCAAGGCACTAGTTGATCGTTCTTTCTATCCTGCCTACAGTAGTATGTAGATGTGGCAATTCAGAAACATGGATTCTTGTAACACAGACAACGGAGCAGACGTAACAGTGCCGAGTCAGCAACTCGACGTTTCAATCACATTCATGCTCGAGACTATCTTCCAGGACTCTAATGACCAGAATGTCGGTGATTGGACCAAGTTCCGGTCGTCGGCGATGCGGCAATCAGCGGAGACCCTAGGATCATGTTCTTGAGTTGTATCCTGGGAGCGTGGTATAGACGCTGGATGTCATATTGTCTTGATAACAAATACGGCAGCCACAGGTGCGCTGTTGAAGCGCACCTGCAAATAGCTGCCGTGCCGAGAATAGCCAAGTCAACCGAGATGAGCTTAGAGGTCTGTCAGAAAGGAAACAGCGGTGGACGACAAGTTGAAAAAATTCATGGTGTTTGTGGCATGATATTGAAGTGAAGGCGAAGATCGCGAGATTAGGTTTCGATGTCGAAAGAAGTAATTCTTGCGATGTTGAAGCGCACTGGACTCGTCTGGCCTGACAAAGAAGTAGGACATATTGTCAATGCGTTCATGCTAAGCATGTGAAAACAGTGCGTATACGGAGAGCTGAGCGTATATGGAAATCTGAGGCGAAGTGGCCGTGTGTAAGAAGAGCAAGGGAGTTTAGAAGGTGTTTTGAAGGGGGCTCCTGCGGGACTTGGCAATCACATGCAAGCTTTCACGTGGGAATGATGATGGAATGGCGGCGGGAAATCGTATGACAGCGACCAACCAATGGCCGCAAGAGTCGTCTAAAAGTCTTGCCCATAGCCTCGGGTTGCTTCTTCCCTGTCGTGTGACACCGAGACTTGCAATTCTTTTGTAAAGGACTGAGAATATATACATGTACAGCAGCAGGAAACCGCACGACTTCGAACTCGGGTCTTTGACTTTACTCCGCCCAACGCTTGCCAACTCGGGGGCTGAAACCATCGAAGCCCTGCCTCAAACACCTGTTGACTCGACTCCCGTCTCTCGTACATAACACAAGGATACGGACAAGGAAAGAGGAGGATCACTTCCAACATGGCCGTCAATGCAAACACATCTCAGTTCCTCGAGCTGGATCTCGACCGGCGGGCAACATCACCGACGCCCGGCACGTCACTACCCGAGGACGATGGCATGCGCACACTACGAGCAAAGATGCATGAGATCCAGCATCTGGCTGCATCGACTGAAGAGAAGGCAAGGGCAATGCACCTGCTCATGACAAAGGACTACATCACCATGAACAACCCCGATCACCAAATGCCCGACCTGTTCCAACAAGGCCCACTCTGTCACCCTGTCCGATCACCCGACAACCCCTACAACATCACTCCACAAGACCTCGAACCCAGCTACTGCTCAGATCACATCAACGACGAAGGAACTGGCTTGGGCTGTGCACATTACAGCAGGAACGTCAAGGTACAATGCTTTGACTGCAATCAATGGCATCCATGTCGGCACTGCCACGATGCTTCGCCCAACCTACCCTTCCCTCACGGACTCAATCGAAAAATGACACGCAACATGCTATGCATGATCTGTAGTACTCCTCAGCCTGCCGGTCCCACTTGCACCAACTGCGGTGTTGACTCTGCCTACTACTACTGCTCAAAGTGCAAGCTCTGGGATAATGACAGCACAAAAAGTATCTACCACTGTGACGACTGCGGAATTTGTCGTCGTGGTGAAGGACTAGGCAGGGATTACGTCCACTGCAAACGGTGCAATGTCTGCATCTCAATATCCACCAGCAGTACCCATCCTTGCGTAGAAAGAGCAACAGATTGCGATTGTCCTTTGTGTCTCGACTACCTCTTTTCCTCATCGCTACCGGTAGTGAGTCTAGCTTGCGGTCACTACATGCATGGAAGCTGCTACAAAGATCTTATGCACGTCACATATCGATGTCCGGTGTGCAACAAATCTGCTGTCAATATGGAACTCCAATGGCGCAAACTCGACGACGAAATTCGTTTACAACCCATGCCCGAAGACGAATTCGAAGATTCTGCTGCTGCGAAGGCCAATCCTACACATCGCCGCGTTCCTCGAAAAGTGTTTGTAGGCTGTAACGACTGTGGAGGAAGAGGCTGGTCCGCCTTCCACTGGCTCGGTCTAAAATGTCCTCATTGCGACGGCTACAACACATCTCAAACCGCACCTTTAGGTTCCGAAACCCCAGGAGTCCGACCAGTAGTCCGACGTCATGAGTTTGCTGGTGTAAACGCATTACCAGCTGTAGTCACCAATGAAGAAAGAGCAGATAGCGCATACGGCTGTCCGTCCTCACCAGCACATATCCCTATTCCTCAACAACACTTGCCAGTCCAACAACCAGCGTTTGCGCCTCACTCACCCACCGGACGAAGTTACTTCCTCCAAGCCGAGTACGAGGAAAGTCTTCGTAACACCGAGCGTGCACTAAGCGCCGGTGACGCTTTCAGAAATGCACTAAGTGCCGGGGACGCTTTCAGAAACTTGCCTTACGATATCCTGCAAAGGTTCAGCAGGAGTCTGTCACCCATGCGCTACTATCTCGAAGGCTTGGATTCTGGTACCAACGCCACAAATGCAGCTTCAACCACGCTACAAGATCCTACAGCAGCTACGCCAAAAGATACCGAACAGCATTCGAGACGACCGCGAACGGCTCAATCTCAGGAAAGCAGTTTCTGGGGTGAAGGCAATGCTGGTGTTTTCTTTGGCGATATCTCTGAATCTGACGAAGAGGATGAGGATGATGCAGAGAATGATGAAGATGATGAGGAAGAGAGTGATGATGAGGATGAAGATGAGGACGATGAGGATGATGGTGTGGGAAGTCAGTTTGGAGACAGAGATGCTTTTCCCGTAGAGGATGACGATGAGCTGAGGTTACCGGGGCATATCTGATGCCTTTGCTGGTTTTGAGATGTTCGAAAGAGGCTGGGACTCTTTCTCTGAAGAAAACGGGATGGAGTTTTTGCTTCTTGTGTGGTTTGTTAGTGCGGTTCAACGTAAAAAATGCATAGCGTTGTCATTACATATCTTGGTCTTCGAATCTCATGCATCTCTCTCACCTTTCATCGGCTTCGATTCTAGTCATCTATGCTTGTACGTTAATTATCAAGATAGATCAAACATGACATCATGCGTTGGCTGCCTAAGCATCCTTCCGTACGTACAACAACTCAAGAGTCAAGACTCATCTATCAAGACCCCGCCTCTCAAATACCAATCCTATACCAACCGTCACCTAAACATAAACTAAATCGATCATGCAACCCACTCCATTTCTCCCTGCAGATGACCCAGCTATCCCTCCATTCCTCCAACAAAGACCCGTTAACCCCACCACCACACTCACCTACATAAAAACCCAAATCTCCGCCATCTACACGGCAGCAAAAACTTCATATAACAATGATCAAATCCCTTACCTCTCGCACGATACATATTCCAAAATCTACACCGCTGTCTTCGATTACCTCACCAAGTCAAAAGAATCAGCATGGGTTCTCGGTGGAGCCATATACCGATTCCTGCACTCTGAAATCCAAAATTATTGCAAACATATCCGAAACAATATCTTTGGTACTGGAAATGGTGATACGGATATCACCACCGCTCGGAAACTTTTGGGCTTGTATATGTCAAGTTATCGCACTTTCGTAAAAGTTTCATCGCTGGTTAGAGGGCTAGTGCGGTTTTGGGATAGACATTGGATGCGTAGAGAGTACGGGTTGAGAAAGATACGAGTTGCTTCTGTTGAGGGTTTGCATAAAGCTATATGGAAAGAGGAAGTTCTAGGGGTTGATGCAGAGGGTATGTCAGAGAAGAAAGGCGTGGAGGAATTGATGGATGCTGTAGCGATATTGAGGGAGACTGAGGGAGGGATGACAGATTATGATTCAGTGCTTCTTAGGGATATCGCCAAAGGGTTGTCTGGCCTTGGTGTTACGTTAGAGAGATGTGGTTGGTGGTATGTTGAGGGTATTGTACGGGACAAGCAGAAATAACAACACATTGCGAATTTTGACTTGAGATAAAAAAGGCCGCATCTAACCTGTAAATCGTACAGTATCGCCAAAACCACGAGTGAGGTTTGTGGAATCCGGGAGGTGGAAATTCATAGACCGGAGGCTGACCAGTATGCTTCAGCATCATATATTGTTCCAGTGAAATCCAAACAACTGTTCGTCTTGCGATGTCCCCAACCAAAGTACGTTTTTGACATGGATACTGACTTCTTTCCATCCGTCCATTTGTAATTCTGCAGCGACAACCTTCGCTCTTGCTGAGAGACGCTTACAATACTCAGTGCCAGTTGAGGCCGCCATTCCGGTCGTAAGAAGCCATAGGCTAAGCCAATCATGTGTCTGAGGCCCTGTTTCCAATATTGCCAATTGAATCTCGAACCTCGTGAGAACTTGATTCGACAGAAATGTATGGGGATAATATGTCGTTCCATGGATGACAAGCATATAGAGAATGATGCCGTAACGCATACATTCTGTGATTGAAGAACCGGATGACATGGCCCGACTGGAATCCGCAGGCAAGAGTCGATGTATCACGAAACATGTGAGGTCGTGAAGCTGAGTGGTAGACAAGGGCACACGTTGTGCTGTTTGAAAGATGCTGCGTAGGCGAGCGAACACATTCGATACCGCTTCGTCAATGATTAGAGCTTCGAGAAATGGCGGGTAATATGGACGACTAGTTGGATCAGAATACCACTCTGAAATAGAAGGTATTCCTTGTCCGGTGCCGAAGTCGTCTTGGGTCTCGAATTGAGGCATGCCTGTGAGAAGCATTGACACCCTTTGACACCTGTGAGCAACAGTCCCTATATACGTGTGCAACAACTTACCAACTGACCATTCTCGCAGTGAGGGGGCTGGTCTGCCTCACACCGTGGATGCCACCTCTCGAATCAACCATTCTCTTTACACCCTCGATATGCATTTGACTGAGTCCGATGTTCCCTTTACCGAACTGATTGTTCATTGATTGTCAGTCGCGGGGCATGCAACAGAGGGGTGGACAGCGGGCATACCTCAATGGCCGCCAGTGTGATGACCGAGTTCATTGTTCCATCCTGTACAGCCAGCGTTCGGTTTCGGACTTTCCGCCGAAGCAAGGTAACAGAATCGGCCATGAGAAGTTCAGAGGTCTGGAAGCCTTTCTGAGCTAACAGTTCTTCATCGAGGCATGCTGTTTGTAGTGAGACATGGAACAATGCTGGATCGCCTAATGCAAGTGGCCACCAGGAGATCAGAAACGGGTTCGAAGTTGTATCCAGATCAAGGGGGTAGTATTGGAAGGCGATTTTAGTAAGGACTAGGTCTGTTAGCGGTGTCTGATACAGACTCGAAGAGGCAGAGCATACAAGTGTGGATTAGGCGCTGAGCATGTTCTCGAGGTAGTCTTGTCGGTGGATAAGAGTCAAACGGATCCACAGAACTAAATTCACAAATCTCGAAAGTCCTCAAGGGGATTGACAGTTGCCGACATTGCTGCTCTGCGACAACCAATGTCGCCGTCAAAGGCTCGTTGGCATACGTGCATTGGATGCTACGTTTGCAACACCGAGAGCACTGCGGCGTACGGAGGTCGCATTTACTTTTCGACTTGGCGCATGCGGCACAGGATCGACGAAGAGTCTGGCGCATTCCGTAGAGAAGGTGCTAATGGTATGAGTGTTCCAAGCGCGTTTGTAGCATGGTCAAATCTCAGGTGATTTTGTGGCAAGGTCAGGGCAAGATTGATCAAGTTTCCGACACAGAATCGGATACTGAAGTGCCCGAGCCACGAATCATGAGACCTAAGTACAAGCCGATGTCCATTGCTGTGTCATGGCGCGACTGAACGAGGAGATGAATTGGATGAAGGAAGGCTGACCGAAATAGGACTAGACTCCGAAGACTGCTTAGGAGACTAGTCCAAATCAAGTAATTATGCATTCGCGCATTCTATCTCAACCCTCAGAGGCTTCGAAGATTGTGTTCTTGGAAGAACACGATCAACCGTGTGTTGTTTGACTAGAGTGGACGGTAAAATGTTGGGAAGTTGCGATGCTTGCGAGTTCAGAGTATATAACGCTGGCAGGGACGCCTTCCTTCAGACTTCGACATTCTCATATGCATTGCATTCGGCATGACAGGAACATCCATATCAGTCGCTGCTATCCCGGATCTTGCGGGCAATATGTCTGGTTACCAACAAGATGGTCCACAAGTGCGGCTTCCGCAAAGCATCCTCTCAGCAGTCCTTACAGGAAGCTGGCACTTGTCTACCTGGCAGTACATCGTATTGTTCTCCATTGGCGTAATCGTCTATGACCAAGGTGACAACCGTTGTGCATCCGAAGAGAACCCAGCTGACATCCCACCTAGTCTTGTACATCAAACGAAAGGGCTCGATCGCTGGTCCTTCGTTCAAGCCCCCCCTCATGGGCCCCTTTCTCCAAGCATTGGATCCAAAGTTCGACTCCTACCTCAAGCAATGGGCGAGTGGACCTCTCAGCTGTGTCTCTGTCTTCCACAAGTATGTGTTTCCACTCATATCTCCCAATGCTCTTACTCACAATCACACGTTAGGTTTGTTGTTCTCGCCTCCGACCGAGATCTGGCCCACAAGGTCTTCAAGTCGCCTGCCTATGCCGAACCCTGCATAGTGCCCGTCGCAAAGGACATCATAGGCCACAAAGCATGGGTGTTCCTCCAAGGTCGAGATCATGCCGAGTACAGGAGAGGGTTGACACCTCTTTTCACCAACAAGGCCATGGCCACGTACCTCCCGGTCCAAGAAAAGGTGTTGGCTGATTACCTCGACAAGTTTGTTTCTACCAGTGAAGCAAATGGAAACAAACCGTTGCCGTTCATGGGCATGTTCCGCGAGATCAACTGCGCACTTTCCTGCCGCACATTCTTTGGCGATTATATCTCTCAAGACGCGGTCAAGAAAATCGCAGATGACTATTACTTGTGCACTGCCGCTCTGGAGCTGGTCAATATTCCGTTCTCCATGTACATCCCATGGACCAAGGTATGGCGAGGCAAGCGAACGGCAGATGCTGTCCATGCTGAGTTTGCCAAATGTGCAGCAGCATGCAAGGCAAATATGGTCAGCGGTGCGAAGCCCACCTGTACTGTCGACCACTGGGTGCTTCACATGATGGAGTCCAACCGATACCGCCTGAAGATTGCCGCAGGAGACTCCGACGCGGAGAGACCAATGAACCTGATCCGCGAGTTCACCAACGAAGAGATTGGCGAGACTTTATTTACCTTCCTCTTCGCTTCTCAAGACGCCTCCAGCAGTGCAACAACCTGGCTTTTTCAGATCCTCGCTCAACGGCCTGATGTTCTCGATAGATTGCGACAAGAGAATCTTGACGTACGTGGCGGCGACAAGAACAAACCATTCGATCAAGCCATGTTAGAGTCTCTGACCTATACCAACGCTGTGATCAAAGAGCTGCTTCGCCACAGACCACCCGTCATCTTTGTCCCTTACTTGGCAACCAAGGATTTCCCAATCACAACAGATTACACTGTTCCTAAGGGTTCCATGATCATACCAAGCTGCTACCCGGCCTTGCACGACCCCAAAGTCTATCCACGCCCCGATGTGTTCGACCCCGATCGCTGGACTACTGGAGATGCCGCGTCCAAGACCAAAAACTGGCTTGTCTTTGGTGCAGGCCCGCATGATTGTCTTGCGAGAAGATATGTTCCGCTTTCGATGGCAGGCATGATCGGTAAAGCAGCCATGGAGCTTGACTGGAAGCATTACGAGACCGAGTTGTCAGAGGAGATTAAGGTCTTTGCTACGCTTTTCCCTATGGTAAGTGATCTTGGTTGACTAGCCAATGATTTTCGCTCCTAGTAACTAACAATCGCAGGACGGATGCCCTTTAGTCTTCACCAGACGCTCCTGACGGTGTAGATAACGTGGGCGCAGATAAATCCAAGAGACTGGTGATAGGTAGTCGATCGCATGAGCAGGATTAATCCAGTCGATGATGTAGCCCGAGTCAAATCCTCTAGGCAAGAGTCAACGGTCTGCGCATGAGACTCATTCACCCGACCGAACCACCAAGAGCGGCTGAAAGCCTTTCTTGTTCCGCCTTAGCTAGTCGATTGACATCAAGCCTCTTGATACCGTCTCCCAACTTCTCGATATCGTGATCCAGGTGCTCCAATCTCTGCTTGACTTTACTGTCTGCCAGATGCACAGTAGAGTAAGGCGTATAAGCAAACAATGCTCCCATCAAAGTCTGCAACTCTCCGTCCGCCGAGTTGACGGACTCAGCCACTTGGGCAGCGATGGATGATTCCGTAGACTTTGACAAACCCTGTAGGCGTGATTGACGTTCGAGTACTGCAGATCGCAAAGCTTGAGACACGGCCTCGGGGTCAGTTCCACTCTCGGTGGGAATCCTGATACCGTAGTATCCAAGGATCTCCAGAGCTGGGTCTTTGGCTCCTTGGCGGTGTAAGATTGGGTTCATGGCCTTGGTTGGTGAAGGACCTCTAGTCGATGGCTTCCTGTCTAGCCTAGATGGTGGTTGTGTTGGTGGTGGGAGTGTTTTAGTTAGGGCATCTGAGACCTGCGTGATCGCTGAAGTATAGGCCAGGGCCTCTTGAGTACATGAAGCCAGATCTTCGGTCTTTTGGGCTAGTTCGTCTAGTGTTCTGACGACCTAGGCTTTGGTGTCAGTCTTCGTCTCGTATAACATCGGGGGGCTGGGACTGCTGCATACATATTCTAACCAGCTCTGTTGTTCGAGCTGAGCTTGCGCGTCAGAGAGTTTCAGAGCATTGACGATGGGCGCTCGATAGCGTCTGCTTATGGTCATCTCGAGCACAGAATCCACTTCTGTGATCAAGCTCTCCAACTCTTCAGCCAGCGCGTATGCTTCCTGCGCCGCTTGCGCATTGCTTTCGTGCTCAAAGCCATCAGTCTCATTGGACAGACCATCAAGAACTTCGAGGTAAGTGGTGTTTGTGCGATCTTTGATGATTTTACTCTCTAGCTTGACCAAAGCGTGGGAGAGTGTGTTAAAATCTGGGAGCTGCTTTTCGCTTGACTTCAGAGGAGCGAGTTTGAACATTACTTTCTGTAGGCCATCGAGTAGACGATCGTCCTTGTCTAATTGGCGCTTGGTGGAAGTTTTGAGCAGATTTAAACTTGACTCTGCGTGACGTCTGGTTACAGTCACTCGCTGCTGAATGTTTTCGGTGAGCTCGTTTGTTTCGAGATCTAGTTGGGCTTTTGCCCGCGATTGCTGTGCTCGCTTTTCGTCGTTGTCAGAGATTGTGGATGTGGGTTCTCTGTTGAGATCTTGGAGCTTTCTCAGAGCGTCTCTCTGAGCTTCCAGTATGGCCGTTTGCTTCTCTATGGCTGCAGTGCTCGTTTCCAGAGAGTTAATGGCAGACTCGAGATCAGGTTCTTGCAGGGGCCGTGACAAGCCATGGTCAGGGGGAATTTTGTAGTTGGATTGAGAGATGTACGCATGCCTTGTTGACATCAGTATGATTTCAGGCACAGTTCACTGACGAACATACATGTCAAGTTCCTCTGGGCTGAGGAGGGTAGCAGGATTTAGATATTCATGGACCCAGGATATCATGGAATCTCTGGTTTGAGGTGAATCAAACAACCATGCCAAGTCATCGTAGCCCAGGCCAATATCACGCTCGGTCAAGACGGTGAGCAAGCGGCTCAAAGAAGCAGCGGAGTCCATGACTTGAACTCAGAAATGGTATACTGACATGTCGGTGTAAGAGACAGCGAGAGAAACAACAAACACGGGCCGAGGCAGGCCGAACTTTGCCCCACCATTTCGTCGTGCCAAGGTCAAAGCTCTCGCTCGTGCCTCTGACGACTCAAAAGTGTCAGTCGAACAAGAAAGAAATCATTCAATACCGACAATCGAGATGCAGTCGCTACGAGTTCTACCAAGGCTGCCGACCTCTCGCATTGGCCTGCGATCAGTACAGGCGTGTACTCAACTCCGCACAGCGACAAGCTCATCCACAACTTCGGCCCCGCGACCTGCGCGAAGGAGCGTCACCATCGCCAACGACACTGGCCGCGTGCCCTGGTCGGAACTGTCATGGCGCGAAAGAGGTGCTCGCACGACACAACAATCAGCGAACCTCGCCGTCATCATCTTGGGTCTGGTCATGACCGGTGGCGTTGCGACAGTCCTCTACCTCGAAGTCTTCAGCAGCGACAGCAAGACGGCCGTTTACAACCGCGCCTTTGAGCGCATTCGAACCGATTCCAAGTGCATTGAGGTGCTAGCAGGAAGAGGCAAAGGTGGAGAGATCGAGGCTTGGGGAGAGAACAGAGTGCGCAACAGTCGCTTTGCAAGAGATACCATTTCGTAAGCTTCTTTGCGAGACGAACAGCTAGTTTACACGTCCAACTGACATGCGTGCTTAGTTCAAAATCTGAAACCGACGGTATCGGGACAACACATATGAGAATGCACTTTCATGTGGGCGGCCACTTAGCCACAGGCACTGTCAACGTGCACATGACAAAACGCCGCGACGAGAGCGATTTCAAGTATCATCACTTAGCCCTCGACGTTCCCGGTCATGAACGCATTTGGCTCGAGAATGCAGAAGCCTGGAAACTGGATAAGAGAAGTTCGGGCAAGATGTTTGGCGTACGTTGGTGGTGAGCCCACGATGGCGCTTTTGCTGCTCGCTCAACTTCACCGCATCTGTCGTCGTCGTCTCCAATAGCACTTGTTGTCAAGGCAGCTGAAGTCGAAAGACTCGATATACATTGCCAGCGATCGTGTCCGCCGATCTCAAGATATGGGGATGACAGTTGTTGAGCCGCTTAGCCTTTGCTCATGCACGCCATCGAGAATGCACACCTTGATGAGTACATCTTGGCGCGTGGTACATGTCCAGAGTACACCTCTGGCGTTTCTGACCGGTCCTTGACCGCCGCCAACAGAGCAGCCACTTACTGTGTGGATCGCATTATCTGTAGGGGCTGCTCGGTCAATGCGTCCGATGGCCTATAGATACACCTACGCAACTGACGTTTGCGATGTCATTGCGATCTCTTGCATGCGAGAGTGGCTTGTACAAGGGCGAGCTGAAAGAAGGATTTAGTCCACGGTCCGTGACAGCGGGAGTGCGATATACTAAGCTATCGGCTTGCACCGCGTAGACGCGTACGTGCCCTTTCTGGGGCTCTTCCGGGGGGGCTCTGGTCATGTCGCAATTGAGCATACATATGCTTGTCCGTTGTCCCACATGCGATGCGCCATGTGGGATTTGACACTTGCTTGGGAAGTGAGGGGTTGTCGGAGAATTCACGTCCCTGATCGACGATAGATGTACTTCTTTCGTGTACCTGATAGAATCATTGGAATGTATAAGAAAACAGGGTGTTTGCATTGTACTTATCAAAAGCTAGATGTTATACGCAGACAGTTCCAAAACTTGAGCTTTGAAGTCTCGCGCACCTCCTATCCAAACCCTAATCCTCAAGTACCGAGGTGTGCAACTCTAGATTCTCTCATACTTTTGGCACACCATCAACCTTGTAACTACACGCGCGGTGCACAAAAAGACACTCTTTCCAGAAGGAACTTACATCCCCTTGTTGTGGAGTTTGCACATGCTGAATAAGCAGCAAAGTTCAGGGGCTATATGCATGCCATCGATGATCCGAAGAAGCTTTCAAAGAAGCGCTCTCGTCTACTCTATAACTGTAGCACCGTGAGAGTTTTTCCGAGTTCGAATTCGACCGAGAAGTTCCTTGAGACCCGAAGGAAGAGTCTAAATCGTCCTTATCGAGGGGAATATTGGAAACTTGCGATTTCATGAACTTTCGAAGGCTGCGTTGCGTTGACCCAAAAAGGATGGTGCATCTTTGCAAAGCCAAGCTTCGTCTATTCTCCTTGTCGGGTTCTTGCCGCTGTTTCGTCTCCTGGAGAGAGTTACTGTCGAATGGGTTCGTTCACTATAGCATGCCGAGGTGTGGATAAACCAATTAGCCATTCATACTTTATCCCCTACATATATATGCATATATCTCCCTCGACCATGCTGTCTTCACGTGCAACCGCGATCAACCTCCTCACACGCAACAACGTGACTTCCTTCCCTAGACGCGATCTGTGGACCTCACCAAACGAACATCGATAGTGGCACTCTTCTTATCCAGATTGCAGTTGGATTGCCATCTCGCTTCGTGCCTTCCACCACAAAGGCAATCAATCCACGAAGCTTTTTGCACGCAAACTACTCCTGTTGAGTAAGGGGAGAGAAGAAGTGGCAGTTGCTGTTATACGTTACAACCGCGAAACCGTTTCGTGTTTAAATCCTGAGGGGAAAGCGAAACGTTTGCTTTGTTTTGATATTGCGTTTTGTTTGTTTACTAACCTCATCAAAAGCAGTTCTCATGATAATCAAACCGATGAAGAAAATCACAGAAGATCAGAGAAAGAGATGAGATGCAAAATGAATGTGGATGTTGTTATGCATTGCTGCTTATTATGTTCTAAAGACCTTCCTCCTCTGACATCAAAGAAAAAGCCAAGACATGGCGAGTTTCGGTTCAGACATAAGGAAAACAGCGAATGGAATGGGTTATGTGTGATAATCCCTGCTTCGATGAAGATATCAAAAGCGTACCTCGAATGCATCTTTCAGCATGAGGATTTTGAATTCGTAGCACGAAGATTCCTCTGTGAAACGAATGGCATTCGTAAATGCCTCGGCGTGCCGTCGAGCGTTTGTCTTGCTCGGTATGTTTTGCCTTCAGTAATCGTAGAGATTCATGTCGAAGAGTGGCTCAAAAGCCTGGGTTGTGGGTAAGTCGATGCTTCGCCTGTCTGCAAAATGCTCATGGCAGAAGCTTCTCAATGAGCTGTTCAAGGCGAGCCCAAGAAGCCAGAGTGAGCGCAATTCTCGCAGGCGTCACCGCTGGAGCTGCCCGAGAGGACATAGCCGTTGCAGTTGCGAGCGTAGAAGTAGTAGCAGCGGTTGAAGCTCAAGTCAGGCATCATACCAGGAGTGATAGGCATGGGAACAACATCTTCCTTGTCGTCCTCGACGGTGCGGAAGAGAGTGCCCCAGCGGTGCTGGTTGTGGTTGCTGGTGCTGCCCTTGCGAGACGAAGGACGAGAAGGCACTGGGGGAGCATTGGCATTGATCTTCTTGGAAGCAGCCTTGAGGTGAGTGAGAGAAAGAGCTGAAGGACGTCTGCTGCTAGTGGCTGAGATGGTTCCGTTGGTCTTGACTTGGCAAAGGCTGTAGTCTCCCATGACGGAGTCTGTGCGAGAGTCACGAGTAACGCTGTAGCCACTCTTGGGAGAGGCCAAAGGGAACTCGTCCTCAGAGTGTCTGTTCAGAAGGCTACGGAAGCTGTAACCACGGTGTTGACGCGGCCTTGAGACTTGCTGAATGACGACTGTGTTTTCCTTTCCAGACTCATCCGAATCGAATGAAGGAGATCTCTGGAGACGGAAGGGGAGAGGAGGAAGAGACTTGTCCTGTCTGCAGGACATGGCTGTGCTTGGTCGGCTTACAGGTCCTGATGAAGCCATGGATTCTGATGACGAGCAGTTGCGGAGAGCAGGAAGAGCTGCTGGTGATGGGAGAGGGGGAAGAGCACGTCTAGCATAGATGTTTGCATTGGCAGGAGCCTCGAAAGGTGTGTGAACACGGTCGTGGAAGGCGTCAAGGCAGCGAAGGTTGGCCTTCTTGACCGGCGACACCGAGCACTCGTTGGGCTGAAAATCGAAGTAGTTCATAGCTGACGCCGGCGGTTGTTGGAGAGAAGATGTGCGAGGATGCATTGTGGCAGCCAGGGTTAAATGAGATGGAAATTAGGAGCTGATATTCGCAGTGGATGTGGATGATGATATATTGATAAGGGAAACGAGTGGCTGGCTTGGTATCGTGTCGATCTTGGTGTGGCGGAAGGATTGTAAAGGAAGGAAAAGCCGTGGTGATGATTCGGATATTAGAATGCAGAGGGCAAGCTTCAAGTATCTATACAGAATTCGTCTCACAACGAGACACCGCAACCTACCTCTTACATCTATCTTGTTTGCCGTTTGACCGTTCACACTGGCATACCTGCAGCACCGGCGAGCTTAGACTTTCGAGGGGGTCTGGATGTTGGACTGCTCGCACACAGAGATCGACCCCCTGGGATTTGGTGTCAACAAGACGTTGACACATGATGGCGACTGGATTGCGAGCTTGACAGCACCGGCAAACGGCACTCGTGGGCCGCCCCGTCGGCGCTTGCCCTACTTTCGGTATAACAACCAGGATTTCCTGCCTAGCTCCCGCCCCGGCGGCGCGCTAAAGGCGGTCGCTATCCGCAGGGCTTGCACCCCCTGGAACCACTTTAGACTTCTGGGCTTCTGACCTTCTTCACAAGCGCCCGTTTCTCACTCTTTTTCGCGTGAATAGTCCTCATTGCTCCCTCCTGGAGGCCTTCCGTCCTCCACTCTTCCGTCGCCTATTGAGCGTTGTAGTCGCTACCTGTTTGTGAGAAAGCGAATCCGATTGACTCGATTCGCTCCGGGTGCCGTGACTAGACCGGGCATCTGGTGACTCGCGAAATGATGACCGTCCCCACAATCTGCGAGGACTGTTGATGTTCGTCATGAACGTGTCTCTGTCTGACGCACCAGGATCAAAGAGCTGGAGAATTGACATCATCTGTGGAGGATCTATTCATGGCAATTGTGTTCACTTGCTTGATAATTCATCTATCTCAACCCAGCTACCACGCTCTTGGAGGCATAGGGTACATGTCGAAGATCCCGAGGTCTGGTCCTCGTCAATTGACCCCTCTTTTTGGCGGGCCGAGTGGAGCAGAGTCCTTGTTCATGGGGAGTGTGCATGCAAAGACCACATGCAGGGAGGTCTTTTGGCCCTTGTTGTGCAAACGTCTTCTAACCAAATTGTTCAAACAGGAGGTACATTTTCTCACCAAATGCCCTTGTCACCTTCCATGATCGTCGTCTCCCTTTCCTTATCCGCCCCACGATCGTAGATCGGAGGCTTCAAAATGGTCCGCAGCCGTTGTTCAAAATGTCAACACAAGGTAAGGGCGCTCGACCTCTTTCTGGCAACTTGCAAGCAACTGTGTGCATGTAAGAGTCTGTGCAAGAACGGTATGCCTCATGTGTCATGAGGAGATTTGCACCGCTTGTGCATATCACACATCTAACACGTCTTTTTGCCTTGCTCTATTTCCGTGGCTTTCTCGTATAACAGGTTAGTCTTTTTCCCTTGTCGATAAGAATCACAAATAATCCTCCACTGCGATAACACTAAGATATGCTCTTCTTGTGATAGACAAACATCCATTGGAACCGTTTGTTCATCTTGTTGCTGTGCACAACCAAAAACTCAGTAAATCACCTTTTGATCTCATCAACGAGGTCTTGTGGAGTCTCGATCCGCCTCGTCAATGTGGTTGCCACGGCTGTCCAAGATGAACAAAAACTGGAATAATGAATAGAGCATCAATTCTGGTTATGCACTGAATCGTAAGAACAAAATGGCATACCAGTTGCTATCTACCAGACACTGAAATCTCCATATCTTCAGCTCTTCACCGTGTTTAGAGGACGGATGACTCGAGTATGCACCTATCTGCATGAAATCTAGGCTCTGTTGATACGTACTGACAGTAGCATCCACAAACGTACACCCAGGCCACGAGTCTGTGTCTGCATGACCATCACGTCCAATGGCGCAGGGTGTTGCACTAAGTTAGCTTTGCATGGGCAGTGCACGATTAATTCTCCGAAGCAAGTTTCATGTCCTCGGGGAGGCCTTTGCATACGTTTCATAGCAAACGATATTCTCATCTTGCACATTGTGATCAAATTATACGAGAAGGACACAAATTTCCCCTGGCAGCGTTCACCGCGCCTCGGATGTCGGTCAAAGACCCCACTATCAACATCACGTCGCGCTGTTACTAAACTGGGTCCTTTTTCAGGAGTTCGTTCGCGGTGGACTCTGCCTTTTCGCTTGCAGGAGCGTTGTTGTCCAACAATTACAACTTTATCAACATAGCACAACGGATACCATATCATGCTTTGCTGGTTGTTCTGATATAACAGAGTTCAAAAACGAGCAGCTGAAATGCATCCTACACGATGAAAACTTCGTCATGATTTGCACGGAATGACGGAGTATTATCGACACTGAAGATACACATTGATATAGGCTGAGGCTGAGGACCAAGGTGACCCGAGCAGCTGGTAGCAGCTTAAATCCTAGATCCTATTAGCACCCCCCCCGCTTGCACCAACGCCTGACCATGATGTAACACTCGTAAAGATCGTCCCTATCCAATCCCAAAAGACACTCAAAGACTGGAGATGCCAGGCATAAGCAGCTCGATGCAATTTCCCAACATGTCGCTCGCCTCGTGGAGCAATTCCCATCTGGTCTTGCTGAAAATCTCTTTCAGGAGCATCAACAAACCCAGCATCCCGTTTCGATGCTTGACGTGCTGCAAATCATCGGCCGATTTGACCCCGCCTACACGGCGAAGGAATCCTCGCAAATCTCTGAATTGGATCTCGTGCGTTCTGAGCGTGTATGTAGGCAACGGCGGTGCTATAGGTCCATCCAAACAGAAGCCGTATGTCCACACGACTAGGGCGGCAAAGTACAACACCCAAGGTCGATTGAGCAGATTGTCGTCACGAGCTGAATATGCAAGTCCTTGTGTACTAGGATGTAGCCCGGAGGAACCGTCGCCTTCCGGTAGCAGCACCGCCGACAAGAAGCGTAACGCATAGAACACCGCATCACGAGCCCCGTGTGAGGGAGCCCAGGTTTCTCTCAGCTTTTTGGACGCCGCCGCATGATCATTGGCAGTAATCACGCGTCCCATCGAGCGTTTTGCTCCAGCAAGAATCTGACAGTCGACGATATCAACAAACATGGCCATCCGCGCCAGGTGGTGAAGCACAGTGCGGGACTCAAACACCTTCTCCTTATCCATAACGTCGCTCAACATCCGATCTTGGTATATCGGCATATTGTAAGATGACTGGACCAAGGAAGCATCGAAGTCGCGCCTCCAAAAATTGCAGGCAGAGGCCAGCTGATCACTCCAACTGCCTTGTTTTCCAACTCCGATCGAACTTGCCCTCGCATCTTGCATCCTCATGTGCCAGCTGACAGACATGAGCCCTGCCATGATTGTGACTCGGCCAAAGGTGTTGGTCTGTACGTGTTGACTGTTTAATGTTTTCTTCAACGCTTCGAGGAAGCTCATCGGTCTATGACCACTTAGTGTAAGGCTGTGCTCAAGGCTTCGGACTTCAGCGCCACTGGAAGCAGCCCATAGAGCCTCATCACATGGCAGAGGTATTCGCATCTCATGAGCAACCATCACTGCTGCGTGACCAAACATTGTCGCATGAGTCGTGTCGATAATGAATGCTGCGAAAGCCGTTCGACGCGTAGCCTCGTTGCTAATCCAGTTGTTCCACCATTCGTCCTTAGTGTTGCGACCACATGTGTTTACGCTACCGTTCGGACCGGGAGGAGTTCTAGTTGGGTCGACATCATAGGGAGCAAAGTCCAGTGCCGCTCGCCCTACCAGTGAGCTACCTCGCCTCATCAAGGTGAGAGTAGTGCAATGGTGCACATGTGCTCTCTGGTGTAAAGTCGTCGTTGAGAACATCTTCTCAAAGATTTCGAGTAGCAACAAGGCCTGGAAGATCCAAAGTTTAGCGGGCGGAATGAAGTCTGGATCCTCGAAGATCATCCGACGTGTATGCCATGCTAGAAAAGAGGCCAATTCTGCCGAAGCCTGTGTGACCTCGTAACCATAGGATGGCTCCAAGCAAGATGCACCCAATATCATGATAGTGATGAGTAGGAGATCCGGACACGTTTCAGTAGAGAATGTCGGTCGATGCAGGATTGGCAGCTGTGGATGTATGTTAAGCCAGAACGAGCTGCAGAAGACTTGCATCATTCGCAGGCTGAGCACATGTGTGTCTCCGTCGTGATCGCCCTTCAAGGTCTTATCTCTTTGTGCTGTGACATGGGCATGTCTACTATCCCTAAAGTCTGAGATAATCATATCAAGAAGCCGCTGCCTACGCGGACCCGATAGAACGCATTCAGGATGTACGCTATCTTGCTCCGTCTTGGCAATAGGATCGGGGTGAACTAGAGATGCAAGGTATACTTCTCCATTGGAGGGTTGCCTATTTTCAAACGACATCTGCGAGTTGAGACTAGTGTTGTAAGGTGCTTGCGAGTTTGGCGAAAATACTGCGTTCTGGTCTCCCTCAAACAGCCAGCTGATAAACTCTGCACCTGGCATATCTGATGGTGAGGGTCCGTAGTTCTCGTTGAAGACAGGTACTGTGGCACCTCCAGATAAGTGGTTTATTGTGGCAGAATCTGCAAAACCCATAGGCTGGTTGTTGTTCAGCGTTGATCCTTTGGAGAGATACGAGGTCACCGAGTCGGATCTTATTGCGACAGGCGAAAAACTCTGTGCGCCATATGGTTGGTTAAATTGCGACAAGGTTGGCAAGTTTGTGAAAGCTGGAGGAGACCTCAGACTCATGCCGCTAGAAGGCGAGGGATATGGTTGAGGTAAATAGGCCCCGGAGGCATTGCCAAGCGGTGTAAACATAGTATGCATTGAGCTGGAGTGGTACATGTCCATTGAGAGCGTAGGAGGCATATTGGGCCGTGCGAATATGGCACTGTCGCTCTCGTGGCGTGCACCATTCAGCCGATCGTGCATGGCTCCCGAAGTTGCCAGGTTCTCAGGCGCAATCTGTGATGTATCTGAATTGCCTAGATGCGCAGCCAATCGAGATGCTACTGAATGGCTTGCCGAATGTGACATGTTGTCATACTGACTGTTCTCTGCGGAACTAGAGAAAGGAACAGGTGGTATGGCCGGATTGAAGGGTCCAGAAGCAGTCGTCAAACGTGGATCCAATGCCATTGAGCTGAAACTTAGCACAGGTCCATCCGGCTTCGAGTTAGCTGGCTGTTCGACAGACTGAGGCTCAGGGTTCTCAGAGCTCGAGGTGGATGCTGTTGGAAGAGCCTCAGGTGATAGCTCTTGTTGAACCCCAGCGGTGTGGGAAGACTTAGTCTTGCCATCCTTGAAAGCATCTCGGCGAGATAGATGCGAATTCTCCTTTGTATGTCTCTCCCGATGTCTAGCACAAAGATCCTGACGCACGAAATGTCGCTCACAGCCCTTGAAATCACAGCGGAAGATCTGCTTCGGGGCGTCTGTCAAAGTATTAGCGGCTTTGTCGAGTGCGTTGGCATTGTTGACACTTACGATTCAATTGATGTCTGTACAGGTGTTCGGCACGTGAATAGCTCTTATCACAACCTTCATGTGGACACTCATATCTCTTGTCCTTGGACTTGCTGGTTACTCTTCTCCTTTTAGCAGGTCGGGTACTTGCATCATCCTCATTAGCGGGATGTTCGTGGGGGCCGTTGGTTGTGTTTGGTTCTTGTCGGCGCTGAGGTCTGTTGGTTTTTGCTTTCGATTTCATGATGGCAGGGAAGTGGCTTGCTGTGCCGAGGCAACTGACAAGACCATGAATTCATAAGCGAGATACTCAGCGAACAAGATACGTAGAATCTCGAGAGGTTGAGGTTAGTGTTCAGAACTGGCTACACCAACGAGAGGTCTGATTCAAAGACACGATATGCAGTAATGACGGACGGCTGTCGAAGGTGGCTCTTGTGGTACATCACATGGCATGCCAACACCGGGTAAATGAGCGTAGATGCGGAGAAGGAAAGCTTGACAGCCGGTTCGAGTCGAGGGGTTTTGACAGGGCAAAAGCGGCTAGCGACAGGACGTGCAACTTGAACACAGAGACAAGTTGAGATGCACTCTTCGCGATGAAGACAAGTCGACGGCTCACGACGTGACATGCGCCCGCTCTCACGCGCCCACCCGCAGACAGCATTGCCAAGCAAGCGGACTTGTAATATCTGCAGATGCTAATGGCAGGCGCAGACGATCACGTGTAGAGCCATGCATTATCTTGAAACAGTGACTCCAATCTTCGTGAATTGATGCATACGTACCGTCGCCGGATGAATTGTACAAAAGCCATGAGCATTCCCGACGCCTGTCCATGTATAACCCTGCCACAAATGCGCCTTGGACTCGCTGGATGCATGTTGTATGAGAAAACCTAAACCAATCGCTCCCTCGTGATGTTACTCAGCTTTCAAGCGGATGTGCTACCGTTCTTGCTGTAATATTGTTGGTGCTGCTGCTCCTGCTCCTCGTTCAAGGTACTGCCTGTGGGCTTCTTATTCAGCTCGGCCCAGAAAGCTTCTCTTTCACGCAACAAGTCATTGCACCAGTCCTTGACTTCAGGCAGCTCGATCTTTTGAGCAACCCATGAGAACTCGCCGAGGTCGATGCGGCCTTGGTGGGATCGCTCGTATTCCATCATCTGAAGCAGAAGCTCGATCTTGTCGACATCGTGAACGAACTTGCTCTCAAGAGTCTGGCTGTCTTCATACTCTTGCCACACGGCGCGCATCTCTTGTCCCGAAAGGCCACCGCCGACCTTGCCGAGCAATGTCGAGCAGATGTAGTCCATGGTTTCAGCTTCTCTTCTGTTCTTCTCGGACTTCGGAACGCCATCTACGGGAGTGATGTCTCCAACGAGGGCTTCGGCCATGTCGTGAATCAAGGCCATTCGGGTACAGCGCGGTACATCGATGCGAGACGAAAGAGAAGCGGGGCAGAGCATGGTGATAATGGACATGCGGTACATGTGGTCGGAGATGGATTCGCCATGGTCAATGCCGAATCTGCGCCAGCCCTCACGTTTGGTCGTCTTCAGACGCTCCAGAAGATGGAAGAATGGAACGGGCGAGGATGATTGCTTTTCCAATGGGGTCATGGTGGAGAGAACGGTTTCCGGGGTCCATTTTGAGACTTGGCTCAGTGTGAGAAGACCAGAGGTCGGTTCTGTGCGACACGTCAGTGAAGCTCAGTCATCGCATGTGACAGCAGAGTGGGCATACTGGGTGAAGAGTTGGTTACAACGGCATCTTCGCTGGGCGCCATACTGGAGATTACAATTGATCTGGTGCGTGCGTATTTGGTTTTTGACTAGCAATACAGTAGGATTGTCGCGTTGCGGTCTGGTGAAGATAGTTCAGTTTTCAGTCGCAAGCTATGCGATTGTTTCGATGCGGCTCTATCGGCTCAAACGCCAGAGTTACTGATCATCAACCCAGGCGGCGAATGCCGCTTGCTCAGGCTGCGATAGACCTGGTAATCACACCCCTGTCTGTCATCTTCTGATAAGAGAACAAGGCTTTAGAGATCGGCCGAACAATGGTTTGAAGTGAACTTGAAGCTCGGGTCAAAATGATTGCCCGTGAGACATGTGCAGCAGGTCCTTGTAATAAGCACGAGGCTTGAACATTGGGCAGGAGCTTCGGGCGTCGTTACCGCTCTTCACCGATGTTTACTCAGGTCTGTGTTGATTGGTCTTGCTTCACTTGCCATCTCAAACGGATCCCAGCATCGTGCATACCGACCATGGAATTAAGCTAGAATCAAAGAGATACACTCGAACGCCATGTCACGACCCGCGTCCATGGCTGGGCCAGCCACTGATATCAGCCATGCATCGAGACCACTGACACCAAAAACACGCTCCATGTCACCTTCCAACATATCACTTTTTGTTTCCAACCTTCGGCTTTTGAACCTGGACCAACGACAAGACTGGCCTGACATCACTATACAGACATTCGACACTAAAGATGCACTTCAGAATCAGAAGAAGCGTGTATCTTGCGTCGAATGGTCTCTGTATCGATTGTTCGAAATCTGGGACCGGGACACTACTCGTGATGTAAGTCAAGTTTTATCATGTCTTCTTGTATCTGTGTTCATGTAAGACAGAAACTACAACCCTTCTTCCCGCCTTTGGAGCCTATCCAATCTCTCAATCTACGTGCCGCGCTGTTTAGGTGCTTGAACGAGTTGAAGAAGAATGATGTTCTGGGTAGAGAGGCCACACTACGTAAGACCATGCTTGATGACTGTAAAGGCGACAAGTTTGAAGAGGTCTTACTCCTGTTCTCTGCTGCCGTCGTTCGCAAGCAGATACTTTCAACTCGCCGTAAACAGCCACCTTCGATTGGCAGGAATATTGCCATCGCAAAGAACATCGACAAGCGCGAAATGAGCACTATAGCTCCTCTCTCCTTAGCCTACCGCGCGTCTCTCACCAAAATTATGCAAAGCCGAGCGACTTTGGATCTTACGCTCAACAACTTCCGCACTTCGCTCTACGAGAAGACCAATGATTATCATCAGCGTCACCTCACACTCCTTGAGATGCAGGAGGCGACTGCAGAGACCCTTCCAACCGAGATTGAGACACTGATCAAGCGTGAACTTCGTCAGAATTGGGTTGGCAGCATAGAAGGCTGTGATGCGCTTTTGGCGGGCGCTAAGGTCGCTTCCGCTGATGCGCACATGGACTCAACCTTCGATGATTTGTGGCAGCACTTCCGACAAGGGACCACTCCTCAAGTCCCTCCAGAAAGCATATCTCTGCTCGAGACCCTGCAGTCTCGTGTAATTGAGCAGAACGACCGTTTACGCCTATGGAAAACGTACAGAGATGTCTTCGAAGAGACAAATAAGCCAGCAAATCCTGCTCAGAAGGCGGCTGTCCCGGGTGCTCGAGACTCCGCAGCAGGGAACTATGGACTAAATATCTTCGACAAACACAGAAACATCAGTGTTGAGCAAGAGACCCCCAACATGGTGACACTTCCCATTCCTGAGGATAGAGTGGACTACGAACAGGTTGTTCAGGACATGAAGCAAGGTCTGCTTGACGTGGTCAAAACGAAGAAGCGATATGGGCAAGCTTCAAGTCACGCACAGCCTGCTTCAGTTGACAGAGTGCGGCGGACAAACGCTATACCAAGACAGGCACCTATACCAGTGTTCCTCGGGGGCGCAAAGGAACCTAAGGAGGACCTCTTCTCGCCACTCAAGCGACCACTCCTCGAGTCTGCGAACTCAACTCCTGTCAGTGTACGCCACGAGCCACACAAAACACATCAGTGGTTATCACGAACTCACAGCCAACCTCTGGCCACGCCTCAGTCTGTGAAGAGCTTCCAAGGTTCAGCTCCTAATACAACGACGAGAAGTCCATATGGCTCTGCTCTGGGACAACCGGAATTCGCGGAACCCAGTCTCAGTGTGCAAAGGGATCGAGAAAGATATGTCAAAGCAAACACACCAAGCCCTCTGAACGAGAGTAAGGCAGTCCCGAGAAACGAGACTGTATCTTCGGATTATCAGGCACATGCTGGGTCAGCCAATCTGGGACACATTGACTGGACTGAGGATCCTATCACATCGTTGGAGCACAAGATTGGGGAGATTGGATTGAACGAGCGACAGCGATCATCTCCATCACCCGAGCTACCAGAATACTCACCGCGATTCTCAAGTCCTCCGCCAGCACATCCTGATTCGCCAGAGCGTCCCGATCTCTCCGAGCGCGCTCGCATGTCCATGGCGTCTTTCCGCAGCAGCGAGAACAGTAATCCACTACCCCAGCCAACACCTGACGCACCGACAGTCACTATAGATTCTGAGGCAACAGACACGCAATCTCGACGCACTTCTCTCGCCGACCGTGCCCTGGCATCTATAAGCCAGGCGTCCTTACATCCTCAGCCTAAGCGCCGCACAACAACCAAAGAACGGCCCAAATCGGCTTTCATCCCCTCGAACGCAGCACAGTTTTCTACACCAATGAAAGGAGGCAGAAGTTCTCTTGGAGGCACACGCGATACAACGCCAAGAGATAAATTGTTCGATCAGGACGCAGAGTACGCCAGTGTCTTCAAATCTCGACCAAAGATCGCGATGAGTCCTGTACTATCACCAGAACTCGATCTGCAGATGGAAGAAGCGGAGGACTTCAGTTTCGAGGGCAACGAAGAAGGTGAAGAGAGCATGATGAGGTTAGAGAGCTCACCACTGGGAAAGTTTGGAATGTAAAACGTGGTTGGAGTTCGGAGACGATAGAAAAAATTACATACCGGACTAGACTCGTGTTTGATCGCAGTCTTTCGCTTCATCGAACAGCTATAGAGATACACAACACCCCTTGAACGCGATCAGTTTTTGTGAACAGAGCATTGCTTTGAGGCATTACATAATCATTCTTCTGCTTAGTGACCGACTCTAAGCCCCGATAGCTTACACTATCGCTCGAGGTCGCTGCGCAAGACTGATCGAGCACATGTCAAACTTGAGCATGCGAGCAGAAGTAATGTGGTTTTGAGGTTGGAGTCAGGGTCGTGTCGATGAGATGGTCATTCTCGGGTCACTTGCCTTTCCGGGAATTGATCAGCAACGCGACTCGCCGAAAGTGCGACGCGTCTTTCGAACACGCTCGCTGCTCGATTGTTTCTCTCTACCAACAATTGTGCTATCAACATACGTACAACCCAAAATGGAGGACCAAACAGCAGAAATCAACGAGCTCTTCGCAGCACCAAACACAAAACTGGAAAACGATGTACTGGGCGAACTCAAGTCGACGTTGCGAATCCACTCGCTCAGCCCTCAGGAAATGTTCTTCAAATGGGAAGCTTACAGCTTGAAAATGGGGCCTGATACTCAGATGAACTACAAGACTGCTCGAGAGTTCAAGAAGGATCTTCAAGATGCGTTGGAAAGAGAGTCGAGGGGCAAGGCACACATGCAGAGCGCGAACAAGAGAAGCACCAATGGCACGCCGAGGAATGCCAATACCGGTGATGTGTTTGGCGTGTATGTCAATCTGGTCCACTCACAGGAGAAGGTATACTAATCGTGTTACAGTCTGGACGGACTGGTCTCGGGCACACCTTCTCGAGGACCACCCATGAAGCGCAGAAACGACTTTGGCACTCCCTCAGCGAAAGCATCAAAGCTCAACAACACGGCTTCTCCAGCAGGCGACAAGACACCGACTCTGGGTGCCGCAGCCGAACCATCACAACTAGTGTATCGTGTCCTGCGTCCATCCTATCACTATACAGAGCTGACACTAGGCCAGTGCTATTCCCTTCGCCGAACGTCAAAATGCTGGTCAGATTGTCGAACAACTCAACGGCCACATCGACATGCCTCCGACTCCTTCATCAGCACCTGCCGAAGCTCGCGTCAAGCTAAAAGCCAACACCGACATGGCCAAGTTCGGCTATCGACCCATGGCCATGAAGCTCTCTGAAGCTTCTGAGTTCCTCGACGAGCGTATCGACGAGTTTGTCGAAGTCGTACAGAAACAACATCAATTGGAATACTCAGCCTTTGGCAATCCCGCTGCTATGAGTCCCGCACAAATCGTAGCCGTGGGACGCATTGCTTCAGACACGAGCGAGGGAAGGATGAACGCGGCTTCGATGGTTCTGGAAACTAGTCGTCGTATGGGCGCTGGTCTGCGTGTACCCTTGCGTATGGAGAAGGGAGGATACGACTTCTTCCCTGGCAAGATTGTCGCTCTTCGAGGCAATAACCCTTCAGGAGAGTACTTTAGTGTCACTGAAGTTCTGCCCATATCCTCCCTTCAGCCGCCTGCCACAGCCCCTACGAGTATCGACGTACACAACGAACGACTACTTAGCGATGACGGCACAGAGACGCGTCCCTTGAACATCATCATAGGAGCTGGTCCCTACACTACAGACAGCGACTTGTCCTTTGAAAGCTTACACGAACTGTGCTCGCAAGCTGCAGAAACCAAGGCCGATCTTCTGATTCTCAGCGGCCCCTTTATCGACATCGAACACCCCAAAGTTGCCAGTGGTGACTTCTCTCTGCCTGCCGACACCAAGATCGATCTTTCTTCCGCCACTCTCACAGACGTCTTCCGCGCTCTGGTCTCTCAACCACTCTCTCGCCTCGCCCAAACATTACCCAGCATCACAATTATCCTAGTACCATCGGTCCGCGACGCCGTGTCAAAACACATCAGTTGGCCACAAGACCGTCTAGCACGCAAAGAGCTCGGTCTACCCAAACAAGCAACCTGCGTCACAAACCCCATGACAGTGTCTTGCAATGACTTCATGACAGCAATCAGTAGTCAAGACATCCTCTTCGAAATGCAAAGACAACGCGTGGTCAGCGGCCTCAACAGCGACGCTTTGGCATCCCTAGCCCGTAACGTACTTACCCAACGCCACTATTTCCCAGTCTTCCCCCCACTTCCCAGAGACGAGAAGGCTTTGACTGTGGGTGCTAGTTTGGATGTTTCATATATGAAGTTGGGAGAGATATTGACAGTCAGCCCTGATCTTTTGATCTTGCCTAGTGTGTTGACGCCATTTGTCAAGGTTGTGGATGGTGTGCTTGTGGTTAACCCTGGACAAGCGAGTAAGAAGAGGGCGGCGGGCACTTATGCGAGATTGATCGTTGGACCCAGGGAGTTGACTGAGGATGAGAGGGAGAAGGACGAGGATGTTGATCATCAGTTGTTTAATAGGGCGAGATGCGATATTGTCAGGATATAGAGGATAGTACTTTCAGTAAATTATAACAATACTATGTTTCTATGCAAAAACTAGACCATTGAATGAGTGGATGATATCTACAGTGATATGTATATGCACATCTCGGTAGGAAACTTAAGCCGAGGCTGTTTTTGAACGCTGCCCTCTCCGCATCCAATATCCACATCAACATTCGTATCTCAACCTACCACGACTTTCACTCTCCTCGTACTAAACAATTTCTGACACTAACTTCCTGCATTGAGGTTGAGAATTGTGTTCCTCATTCTTATACCGGATTCGTCAATATAGTCGGTTTTCCATGCCGCAATCACCAGAAACCATGTTTGCCGACAAAGGCTACGAGGGCTGGGAAACACTATCACCGTATCAGAAAGTAGAACGTATGATGACGATACACAAAACTGGACATGAAGGCGAAGAAGTAAGTATTTCCATACCATTCCGTCATTCCCATTCCTCGACGGTTTAAAAATTGGCCATATGTGGAAAAGAGATGGAAATGCAACATCCGCATCATTTGAAACTGTTTTACTCGATGACCGTGATACAACAGCTATTCTGATCTTTATACTGATATTTGACGTCTTTAGCGCTTCAGCAGCATACTTTACACCGGCACCACCTCAACTCCAGGTCTCTCACTCCTCTCCGTAACCACTCCAACCCCCACAACCTCTATGGTGCACTTCAGCTACACCCTCCCACCCTTCTATTCCAACCCCCTAGGAAACCTGCATGGCGCAGCTCACGCTTTAATCTACGATAATTGCACAACCCTCGCTCTCGCCGCTGTCTCCAAACCAGGCTTTTGGATGTTAGGTGGTGTGAGTAGGGTGTTGGATGTCAAGTATGTGAGAGGGGTCAAGGTTGGGGAGGAGGTGCAAGTGGAGTGTGAGGTTGTGCATGTGGGGAGACGACAAGCGGCTATTAGGGGCGTGCTGAGGGATGGGAGGGGAAGGGTGTGCAGTACTTGTGAGCATGATAAGACGAATATTGATCCTGAGGGGGAGGTGGCGAAGTTGTGAGGGATTGGATATCTTAGATGGAGCCTGGAAAGAAGTTTCTGGGTGAGAATAGATGATTTGTAGAAGACGAGTATGTTGGAGCAGATACAGACTGGCTTTTATCATAGATGGATGATACATGGCTGGAAACATATGAATCCGGATGTGATTTTGCCAGAAGGTACGGAAGTTCGGGAAGGGGTTGTGCGTGTTATAGCGTTTGTATATGCAAAACAGAAGATAATTGGAAACAAATGGTATCTCTTGCATTTCGCTCGGTGACTCTGCAAAGTCTTGCAACAGTCGGTGATTATAATAAATAGTATGGTCTATCAAATGACGATGGAGAAGTGGACGCAAGACACGGTCTTAGATGGTGTTGCCGTTCTCGTCAATCAAGCTCTCCTCAGTCTTGATGGGACCGGGTCCGACGGAGGTGAGAATGATTCTGCTGATACCCTCTTTCAGGCGATCGGCAGCGATTTGAGAGTCCTTGGGAGCGTTGGCAGCCTCAACAGACTTGCCGCGAGCACCCTCCCAGCCCTCCTTGTCGCCCAAAACGGACTTGAAAACACCAGCAACCTTGGCCTCGTCGTGAGCCTGGTAGTAGACGACAGCGTTCGGGCCGGCATCGAAGGTGTATGCGGCGATGGTCTTTCCAGCCTCAGAGTTGATCATATCGACCATGCGGATAGCGGCGCGGGAAGTGTCGTTCATGTAGAAAATCGGGGGCTCGGTGTCGAGGCAGGTAGCGTGGAACGAGTTGCTGTCCTTCATGGTGAGGCTGGCGAAAGCAGCAAAGTCCTTGTCGGCAACGGCCTTCTCCATCTCTTGCATGCGACGGGGCACGGTGTTTGCGATACGCTCGGCGAAGAGAGTCGAGGTTGCGACAGTCTGTTGCATGCCGGAAGTGCTGCTGACATCCTTCTTCTCGGCAGATGCGACGAGGATGACGGCGCGCATGTCGGACCAGTGCTCTGCAGGAGCGACCTCAACAGCAACACTGTCACTTCCATCCTTCTTCTCACCCATCTGCCATGCGACATAACCTCCAAACAGACTGCGGCATGCTGAACCAGAGCCCTGTCTTGCGATACGGCTCAATTCTGTTGGTGTCGACTTCAACTCGTACAGGTTGGCAATGGCACGGACAAAGGCAGCGAAACCTGCGGCGGACGAGGCAAGACCGGCGGCGGTGGGGAAGTTGTTGCGTGAGACGATCTTGAGGGGTAGCGACGAGAGCTTGGGTAGTGATGAGTCGGCTTCTTCGACCTGGCGACGAAGAGTGCGCAGCTCGGCCAGACAGGCTTGTGTACGGGCACCCGAGATGTCCTGGTCGGAGCCATTGAGGGTGAGGGAGTCATTGGAATACTGGCTGCTGCACGAGGCAGTGGTGTGGGTGCGAAGATCATCTTGCGACAGCGTCACGGACAGGGAGCTGTTGGTAGGAAGGTTGAGTTTGGCATCGCGCTTGCCCCAGTATCTTTGATATTCGTTAGATTGTTTGTCCAGCTGGTGTGTTTGTCGAGGCAGACTCACTTGATGACGGCGATGTTGACGGGAGCAAAAGTGCTTGCGCGGTATACTGTCTTGTCTGCCATTGTGTGTGTTGCTATAAGGAAGGTAGTCGCTTTCGAAAGAAGTCCAGAAAATAGATAGTAAGGCTTCAATTGGTTGAGATTACTCGTACGAGTCTCTACCACTCTCAATAATTTCCCCCTCCTGTCGCAGCTTGACCCTGGCGCCTATCCTGTTTAGGCCAGGGCGGTGAGCGGCAACTCTCCACAGCTTACCCCGGTTAATCTAGCCCTCCCCCGAGGTCATCCTCTTCTCTCTGTTTCATCTCAACATATTATGTAGACCAGCTAAGTAGCTCTTGTCTGAATCCTCCATCACTTGCCCTGCTCTTGCTTTTTTCAACCATGTCTGATCTCGAACTGTCCTACGTTGGTGCCCCACCTCCAGCCCTACCTCCGGCCAACATCTTCGACTTCATCTTCTCCAATCCTCTCCGAAAGAATGGCCCAGTCTCTCAACATGCTCCTGACTCCCAGTCTCGCAACCATGTCATATCTAACATAGCTCCTCACAAGCCTCTACTTGTAGACCCTCTCTCAGGTAGGCACTCGACAATTTGCTTTTCTGATACCTTGACCAACATCGTACAGCCGCCCAAGTCAGTTGGGACAGAGTACGAATCGATTCGTTGCGTATTGCAGCTGGACTGCATGCTCTAGGCTTACAGCCTACAACTGCTGCTCCTCACCCCTCGGCCAGCAACACTCCCATCATTTCTCCAGTCGTCCTGCTCCACCTACCAAACTCACTGGCCTTTGCTCCATTGCTCTTTGGTGTGCTCGCTTCGGGCTTGACTGTTACCATGGCTAACCCTGGATTAACATCTGGTGAACTTGCCTGGATCTTGAATTCTGCTGAGCCTCAAGTCGTTGTGACGACGCCAGAAGGCCTGCAGGTCCTCAATGCAGCTATCAACGAGAGCGATAACCCCAAAGTCAAGGCTGATCTCATCAACAAACACCGTATCTATATCGTGGACCCATCTCACGACGAGTACGGTCTCCCATCTGCGCATACTCAGCCTGCCGATCAAGATGGACACTCGCAAGACTGGAAGGCATTGTTGGCCTCCAAGCCACTAAAGGCTCCAGTTCAGTTCAAGTCAAGCGAATACGGACAACGAACTGCGGTCATTCTCTGGTCATCCGGCACTTCGGGCAAATCCAAGGGTGTTGTTCTGTCACATCAGGCTCTTGTCAGCAACGTACATTCACTTTGGCATATCAACCAAGCATTCGATGGAGAGCAACGATGGCTAGGCTTCGCTCCGTTCTACCACATTTTTGCACTATGCAACGTCTTGCTTCTTGCGGTCGCATCTGGAGCTACCATTTTTGTCATGCCAAAGTTTGATCCCAAGCTCATGCTCGATAATGTACAGCGCTTCCGTGTCACCTTCCTGCACATGGCACCTCCGGTCGCTGTGATCCTTGCCAAGTCGCCTATGCTGGATGCTTACGATGTGACGAGTATTAAAGGTGCCGTTAGTGGAGGAGCTCCTCTGCCATCAGAGATCGTCGAACAAGTTTACCGAAGGCTGGGTATATTGATCAAGCTGGTAAGTTCAGCTTGACTTGTGCCTGGAGCCTTGCGCTAACAAATCTGCTCAGGGATATGGTCTATCGGAATCTGGATCTGTTTGTAACCAGATAGGCGAGACATGGGAAGTCATCCAGCCACAGCTCGGCAACACTGGCGTGCCATGCTTTGGCATCGAGCTCAAGATTGTGTCTGTCGATGAACCCGCCAAGGTCGTAGCTAAGGGCCTCGAAGGCGAGATTCTGATAAGGTAAGCTATCGCCGCGCGCTTGCTTCCTGCCATGATGCTAACCAGATATCGTAGATCTCCAACGAACATGACCTGCTACCTCAACAACAAGGCAGCCACCGACGAAGCTCTTGACAACGAAGGCTGGTTCCATACTGGCGACGTGGGCAAGATCGACAACAAAGGCCACTTGTGGATCACCGACCGCTTGAAGGATGTGATGAAAGTCAAAGGCTTCCAAGTCTCACCTTCCGAGCTCGAAAACATCCTTTGCGGCAGTCCTTCTGTGGCTGACGCCGCTGTATACGGTCTTTTCGATGCTGCCCTCGCGACCGAGCTACCCAGAGCTTACATCGTACCGTCTTCGAAACACCTGTTGGCTCAGTGCACGCCGAATGGTCCCAAGACTCCAGAGCTTCAGGCCCTAGCTCAAGAGATCAAGCAGTTGATGGAAGCCAAGACTGTGCGGTACAAGTGGTTGACGGGTAACATTGTGTTTGTACCGGCAGTGCCAAAATCACCCAGCGGAAAGATCTTGAGGCGTATGCTCGTGGACGTGAAGGGTGTGGAGGTGAAACTTTACCTGAGCCGGGCTGAGAAGTCGAAGCTGTAGATATTGTCCCAAATGACATGATTGCATAGACGCACTCGCATTATCAAAGGCGACATTGGTCAAGTCGGAACATTCCTCAATCTCTTTTCCACCGGTCATACCTGCATGCGAGCGTTCTGGTCACCATGATTGCATACAATGATGATTAGACTAGATTAACTAAATCATCGAGTCATTTGTCTTATCTGTCTAGCTTCATGTCATTTGATAAGTGCTTCTCTGCGAGTCGGCATAAGTCTCTATAATTGGCAGTCGTGAAGTGCAAGTGTGGAAACTTATTTCTAGTGATTAGATTGCTATGGTAGACGGTTGTGTCTATGAGCATGTTTCGCGGCTTGACAAGAATTCACGTATCTTCTTCCATAACATGCTTCAAGACCCAAACTTCCTTGAGGATACTATTACTGTGAATCTCATTTCATATATCGATTTCTTTTTTGCAAGCGAATCGACGTTTACACCAGGCAATGTGTAAAATATGTCGATGAATATCTACAGACAGGGTCGTACGAGTAGCGAAGCACCTGCCGATATCGGGCGACGAAACTCGAACACGTCCAACGCGTCGACATCTCTTCTAAGTTCCTTCTGCACTCATACTCGTATGCCGTTCATCTCGCAACAGATTCAAGATCAGGAGAACCAGAGTTTTTCATCTCAACATCAGTTACTATGCGAATTGGACCCTCGATGACAAGGTTGCCTTACGATGTCAAGCGGCACACATGGCTCCTGGCATTGGAGCACTCATCCTCACCATGAGATGACTGATACCTCGAGAACACACGATCGGGAATTGGGCCGCATTGAAGCGTCGCTTCTTGGCGAAGGGGTCAAGTTCAACACATTGATCAATCATCTAGGCCGAGCGAGCGGGTGCATTCCTTGCTTTGTGCTGTTGGGACCAAGGGGACCCTACATGTAAGTTGAGAGTGAGTTGCTCATATCTTTTGGAATGCAGGTACCGATCGTCAACATTCCAAAGCCCATGTCAACATCAATCCTTCAATATGACTTCGACTTCCCTCTGCTCGCTTCTTTGCTCTGGTAATCGCGTTCTCACTCGTAATTTGTCGCCAAGATGGTGTCTCTACGAGCGACGACGCTCCTTCTGTCACTCATTTCCCTTACCATCGCTCAGAGTACCAACGGGCTCTGTTCCGGCAGTGCGGCCACAACTTCTTACACAGACTCTTGCGGTCAACAGTACACTGTCTATTGTTCGGCTGACAGTTCACCTGGCTCGTATGCCACACTCAACACTGTACCCGACTTTGCTACCTGTATGAGCTACTGCAGTGCTGCCGGATCGAGTACATGCACGACAGTCACATACGTTGGGACCACCTGTTATTTGAAAAAGGGCTTTACCAATGTCGTCCGACCTTCGAGCGGCAACACCGCCACCATTTATGTTGCCGCACCTGGTTACCCGGCACCTGTCACAAACGGACAGTACAGAAGTACGGGTTGTGGTACACCTTTGAACTCTGCGATCAGTCCCGGTGGAGCCAGTACAGTCTTCAGCGGCAATGGATCTGACGGCTATTTGCACAACTACAACGTACACGTGCCGACCGCCTACGATCCCAATAAAGCATCACCACTCATCTTGGTCTTCCACGGAAGAGGCGATAGTGGCAGTGCTGTAGAAAGCGGAACCGGGTTCTCACTCGATAGAATCAATCCCTACGGTATCGCAGTCTACCCTACAGCGCTCGCAGACTCAGTGGGTCAAAATACATGGCAAGGCGACCCAAGTTGGGTCAACAATGCGACTATCAACGATCTGAACTTCGTCAAGACTCTCGTGGCCAACATCTCGTCTCAATATTGTATTGACACGAGTCGTATTTTCGCCGCTGGATTCAGCAATGGTGGTGGTCTGACGAACGTGCTGGCTTGCGATCCAACCATGTCCACTGTGTTCAATGCGTTTGCGCCTCACTCCGGAGCCTACTACACACAGACCAACGACTCTCAATCAGCATGTTTGCCCAACAGTATCCTAACGAACGACCTGGTCCACTCTGTTTGCAATCCTGCCAGACGTGCCCCGATGATCGAGTTCCATGGAGACAACGACGGGACTATTCCATACTTTGGAGGTGGACGCAGAGGTTATTGTTTGCCGTCTATTCCACATTGGTCTCAGGACTGGGCTGCGCGTAATAATCTAACGACCGACAACGTCACCACCATAACGAACGGAGGCAACGTGACCAAAGCGGAATTTGGTTCCTCGAGTAATCTTCTCGGTCTTGTTACTCAGTTCCGCCTCTTCAACTGGCCTCATCAATACTCGTTTGGATCTGGTCCTGGCGGTGGCTACATTGATGCAGCTGCGTTCTCGTTGAACTTCTTCTATAAATGGACCAACCCCGCCGGTCCGAGTCAAGACTACTTGTCGTCGATCTATGCTTCGACTACGACGGCGCCTGTTATCTCCTGTCCTTCCACCCTCTCGATAACCACAACCACAACCACTTATACTAGTACCAGCTCTACTAGCTCTGTAAGTGCGACCACGACAACGACCGGTTCCTCCAGTTCCAGCTCCAGCTCCAGCACTTCCATCTCTAGCACTACTTCCAGCTCTGCAACCAGCTCTGTGACTCCAAGCATCACTTCAGCTGGTACCTTGACCACCGGCGTAACGACAGGAACTACAGTCACGTCTGCATCAGCCGTATCAGCCAGCGGAGCCTTCGCTGCGACTTATATGGGCTACCCGGTTTCAACAACCTTACCGACTTGCCCTGGTAGCAATGGAACTTATTACTACGATCCGTACCAAAACGGCACTGTCAACGGTCTCTACTACTTCATCATGTGCGGCTATGATCTCTCGGCTGGTGCCAACACTCAGTACAACAACATTCAAAACTTCCAGCAGTGCTTTGCTCTCTGCGACGGATTCCCGACTTGTACTTCTTTCACCTACCATGCAGGACAATGCTTCATCAAGCGTATTGTTGGTACCTACATCTACTCAGCTGGTGATTACGTGCAAGCATCGCAGAACCCTGTTAGAAACAACCTGGTTACCGTGGGTTCTAGTTCCAGTTCTTCGCTGAGTTCCTCCCGAAGTTCTAGCTCGAGTTCTTCTAGTTCAAGTTCGAGTTCAAGTTCTAGTTCAAGTTCTAGTTCTTCTAGTTCTTCCAGTTCTAGCGATTCTCAATACCCCCCTACAACAGCTACTACGCCTACGACAGCTACGACTCCCACCACGGCCACTACGCCTACGACAGCCACTACGCCTACGACAGCCACTACGCCTACGACAGCCACTACGCCTACGACAGCCACTACGCCTACGACAGCCACTACGCCTACGATAGCCACTACGCCTACGACTGCGACCACGCCCACAACTGCGACCACGCCCACAACTGCAACCACGGCGACGACAACGTCAAGTTCCACGTCAAGTTCCTCGACACTGTCCTCCTCGACGCTGAGTTCTTCAACGCTGACTTCATCTACCCTGAGTTCATCGACGTTGACTTCCTCGACACTGTCCTCCTCGACACTGTCCTCCTCGACACTGTCCTCCTCGACAACGTCATCCCCGACACTGTCATCTAGCTCCAGTTCTTCTCAGAGTTCTAGTTCTAGTTCCTCTCTAAGTTCTAGTTCTAGTTCATCCCTGAGTTCTCGTTCAAGTTCTTCGCTTAGTTCAAGTTCAAGTTCTTCGCTCAGTTCCAGTTCTAGTTCGAGTAGTTCACTGAACTCTCCTACCACGGCTACAACTCCCACCACAGCGACCACGCCCACGACTGCCACAACCCCTACGACTGCCACAACCCCTACGACTGCCACTACGCCCACTACAGCCACTACGCCCACTACAGCCACTACGCCCACTACAGCCACTACGCCCACTACAGCCACTACGCCCACTACAGCTACTACGCCCACTACAGCTACTACCCCGACGACTGTAACCACACTTACTACAGCGACGACAGCAACCACAAGCTCCTTGTCGTCTAGCCCAAGTTCTTCGACATCCACGTCAAGTTCTTCATCGTTGACATCGAGTTTGACTTCTTCAACTTTAACTTCTTCAACTTTAACTTCTTCAACTTTGACTTCATCGACGCTGATCTCTTCGACGTTGACTTCGTCGACTTTGACTTCCTCAACATTGACCTCTACTTCGGTGAGCTCCAGTCCTTCATCTAGCACTATCACCCCTACCTCCTCTCCCACCTCGTCCAGTTCTGCCACAACATCGTCTAGCTCTCTTTCCACTTCGTCAATAAGCACAGGCTTTTCTTCGTCGAGCTATCTATCAAGCGTGGCTTCGAGCGTTTCATCTAGCCTTTCTTCGAGTGCTTCGAGTATTTCATCCTCGAGTGTTTCGAGCGCGTCTTCGGCGACGACAGGAAGTAGTTCGTCGTCCACGTCTAGTTCCGTTCTGGCTACATCTACAACGGTCACCACAACATCGACAAGTGCAACTACGGCGACTACAGCGACGACGGTGACCACTCTTACTACAGCGACGACAGTAACGACAATTACCACGGCGACGACACCGACAACAAGCCCAAGTTCTTCGTCGGTCACGTCAGGTTCTTCAACACTGTCCTCCTCGACCCCAATTTCATCAACCCTGAGTTCGTCAACCCTGAGTTCCTCGACACTGTCCTCATCAGCGCTGAGCTCGTCAACGCCGAGCTCGTCAACGCCGAGTTCGTCGACTCTGAGTTCTTCGACACTGTCCTCGTCCACGCTGAGTTCGACAACCCCCAGCTCATCGACACCAGGTTCATCAACATCGAGTTCCTCAAGTCTGACCTCTTCGACGCTGACTTCCTCGACGCCGGGTTCATCAACTCTAAGCTCATCAGCACTGAGTTCACCGACCTCGAGTTCCTTAACCTTGACTTCTTCAAATTTGGGCTCCTCGACATTGACTTCAACGGGTTCGACTTCATCAACACTTGGTTCGTCGACACTGAGCTCAGCGAATTCGAGTCCAACGAGTCCGACTTCGTCGACATTGACGTCCTCGAGTCTGACTTCGTCGACATTGGGTTCTTCTACGTCTAGTCCGTCTTCGTCGAGCCCGAGTTCCTCATCTGTATCTGCAACGAGCTCGTCAGCGAACGTTGTCTCCTCATCGGCAAACTCTGTGTCTAGCGTTAGTTCAAGCTCTGCATCCAGCATTTCTTCTAGCATTTCTTCGGCTCTATCATCTCTCACCTCACCATCGTTGTCAACGAGTTTGGCAACATCTGTCCTGTCATCATCAACGAGCAGCAATGTCTTGAGCAGTGCGACGCCGAGCGTGACAACGGGAACTAGCTCTTTATCTATGCCTGGCTTGTCGCAGTCAACCAGCTCTTCTTCACTCACTCCGTCGTCTTCTCCTTCCCCAGCGTCCTTGTCCCCTTCTTCCACATTCACCTCCCTCACATCTCCCTCAGCAAGTAGCGTCGTTTCGGGCTCGTTGTCCACTACTAACGTTCCACAGTCAAGCGGATCTTCTGCCTCGTCAGGCTCCTCCTCATCGGTATCGAGCCTGTCATCCAGCGTATCTTTGGTCATCTCCTCAATCGTCAACCCGACCTCATCTGTATCCTCGAGTCGATCTTCCAGCCCTGGGGTTCTGAGCTCTACCACCCCCGTTTCTAGCACCGTCCCAGTATCTAGCTCATCGACCATCACAGGGCCATACTGGACCAGCACTGCTCCACCTTCTTGTCCCAGTGTTGATGGAGATTATTACACCAGTAGCAACAACTCAGTCTACCAGATCCACTGCAGTTCCGATGCTGGGGGTACCTTAATCTCCGTTGTAGATGCCAACAACCGAGGCCTCCTTGGTTGCATAAGTGCTTGCGATATCACTGCTGGCTGCGGATTCTTCAGCTACTCAGGCGATTCTACTCAGTTGGGAGGCACGTGTTATCTACGATCTGCACAAAACGGCATCAATAGTGCTGCCAACACTATCAGCGTTGGTATCCTCATTCGCGCTGGCACAGGTCCTCCGCCCTCATCAGGATCCACTACTGGTTCGTCATCCGCTGTATCATCCTCTGGAAATACTGCTGCATCGAGTCCGGTGTCCGCAACGAGTTTGGTTATAAGTACCACTACTATTGGTTCATCGTCCATCTTATCATCCTCTGGAAACACTGCTGTATCGAGTTCGGCACCCGTATCGAGTTCAGCTATCAGTGGTTCATTCTCTACGATCACTGCTGGCTCATCGTCCGTCTTGTCATCACCCGGAAGCGCACCCTCAACAAGTTCAGCCATCAGTGGTTCGTTCTCCACGATCACCGCCGTCCTGTCTCCTACATCTAGCTTATCCACTGTCACGACTGCTACAACAGCTACAACCGATACTCGTATCCCCATCACTCCTTCGGCCTACAGCACTTTCGATCCTGGCTCGACATACTCAGCTACCGCTACCTACGTATCTCAAGAGGCCCCAGCTCCCGCTTGCACGGTACCTGCCTGTCCTAACGTCAACAATGTCACTTGCGCCGATGCTGATGGCAAGGCGTATAACCATCAGTGCGATACTGGAGTCACTGGCGGTACCGTCATCGTCCCTGCCAGCAGCGACGGCACCGACAATACCGACAACTCCAGACGTGATGCGGAGCTTTTAATGTTCGATGACATGATGATGAGTCTATATGCTGAGAAAGATCCCAAGACAGGCTTGCAGAAGCGTCAAACCGATACACAGCAAGCCGCGTTCCAACAGTGTCAGCTTCAATGCGATAGTGTTGACTTCTGCCGAGCTGTTGCGTACAACCTGAATACAAACAACTGTCAGATGTTCGCACAGGTCTCTGGTACAGGATACTCGCCTGGCGTCCTCTTCGCTCTGCGTGCTCCTGCTCAAGATGCCAGCGACGGTCCCGTCACCTCAACCATCTACAGTACTGATATTACCACCATCACCTCGTGCCCGCCAGACGTTCAAAGTTGTCCGGCAAGCTCTACCGCTGTTCAGACCTCCCTGGTGCCTGTCAGCGTGACAGTCTCTTCTACCGCCACTGCAACTCCCACTGATTATTCGAGGTATTGTGGTGGATACTTCCAGGACTCGCAATCTCCGCCAAACAACTACAGCGTCGATTGTACGAGCGACTACAATACCGTAGGCATTACAACAGTAACCAGCGTTCGAAACTTGAACGTCTGCGTCAACACCTGTAGTGGAGTCTCTGGGTGCTTGGCCGCTACTTGGATCCAGAACACCCTCGAGTGTCGTCTGCATAACGCAGCTGATCTTTCATCCGGAACCACTCCATTCCCCGCCGGAACCACTCCATTCCCCGCCGGAACCATCGGCTACAGAGCTACCAGACTCACAAACCCTGGCGGACCTTTGACTATCACTATCTACAGTACTGACATTACGACTGTCACCTCGTGCTCTTCAGATGTGACAAATTGTCCAGCATCTTCAACGGTGGTCTCGACTTCGCTCGTTCCCATCAGCGTTACCGTCGTTAGTAGTACTGTTGTCTCTAGTGCTGCCGCCTCTAGCACTAGCACATCGTCTGGACCAGCATTTGTGACAAGCACGTTCACTTTGAGCTCCTCTGCTGTCATTGGAACGCCTATCCAGCTGACAACTACTTCGACTTTCTCGGCAAGTGACACGAATGGTGGTCGCTCAGGAACTGCGTCTACTACGAGCTCAAGTATCTCTAGCGCTGCTGCGTCCAGCACTAGCACATCGTCTTCACCAGCATTCGTGACAAGCACATATTTCGCAACGAGCTCCAGCGCTGTGGGTGTTGTGACCTCGACGATCTACAGCACCGCCATCGCCACCATCACTTCATGCTCTCCTGGTGTCGTAAGCTGTCCAGCCAGTTCCACGGTTGTTTCTACCTCGCTTGTCCCGATCAGTGTGACCATCTCGACCATGTACACTCAGTTCTCTACTTCGTGGTACACGACTTATTCCGGTACTCCATTCTCGACCGCCTCTTCGACCGCGTACTCCTCTGCGTACTCGAGTGGCTTCTCTTCAGCGTATTCTTCTGCCTTCTCTTCGGCTTACTCTTCGGCCTTTTCTTCTGCTTTCTCGACCGGCTTCTCTACCGCATTTTCGAGTGCTGGTTCGATGGCTTTCTCGTCGGCAGCCTCCAGCGCGACGTCGTTTGCAGCTTCCTCAGCAGCTTCCTTCGCAGCCTCATCAGCCGCCTCATCTGTCGCTTCCAGTGCTGCTTCATCTGCTGCATCGTCATTCGCTTCAAGTGCAGTATCTTCCGGCGCAGCGTCTTCGGGTGTAGCATCGTCTTCAGGTGCAGCATCTTCCGGTGGCACATCGTATGCTTCTTCCACCGCCAATTCTGGCATCGCATCCACGTTCACTCCCAGTGGGGCTACTGATAGTCGTACCGACACTGCTGCACCCCCGACGTCGACATCCTCCTTCTACACTCGTCCAAGTAAGTCTATCGGTACCGTTGAAAGTGGTTCTCGGCTAACATCTGGCTTTGCAGTCACCATTACTGTTCGTCCATCCACGTGTCCTGCTTTGCAGACATTGACTACTACTGTGTTCACGACTGGCTATGTTAGCTCGTGTGCTCCTGATGTCATGTGCAGTAGCAGTAGTGTTATGTGAGGGAAGCATATTGGGTTGATTCGTGATATGATATGATACAATGATGGATGGAATAATTGCATGGAAGTGTTTGGCGCTTTTCAAAATTGATAAAGCTTTTTCATTTGTTTCTTACGCAGTGCGAGGGGGAAGAGGAAAATGTATCACTGGCCCTCTTATGTAGACTAGTTATTCGAAATGTCTTTCCAATGACCATCGTTCCTTCTTTAATCTTGAGAATATCAGCAGAGTTGTGTGTGGATAAGGTGCAATGTTCATAAAGTTGTGTTATGTTATGCGCATGGACGATATTATGCAAGGTACTTCCTGTGACCTCTTCCGGGCATATTCTCCCGGAGCAACTGCACCCCACTTTCTCCGCCTTCTACATAGTCACGCCAACCTGAGCCTTGCGACTGCAGAAAGAGCAGCACGCATCCTCTGATTGCGTGCTAGGAAAGGGTACAGTAGTACTCGCTAGGTAATTTCATCCATAATCCCTGCTCAAGTGGTAAGTAAAACCAGCACCTTCCCCTCTCTACTTCTATCCACTCTTTCCTCTTCTCAACCCCTCTTGTATCCATCTTCCACCAAACAATTTTAGCAAGGAAAAAGACCAACCATTGCCAAACTTCACAATGTCCTTCAACCTGCACCCCCTCATCAATAATGGCATCACCAAAGGCTCCCCCTCATTCTCCGGCGGCACACTATCCTGCCACTGCAAAACCTCTCCCGTCACAATCACTCTATCCTCAAACATCGCACACAACCACGCCTGCGGATGCTCCAAATGCTGGAAACCCTCTGGAGCAATTTTCAGTATCGTTGGCGTAGTACCCCGTTCCGCTTTATCCATCTCTTCAGGAGAAGAAAAACTCTACATCGTGGATGAGTCCGCTGTGATTCAACGCCACGCTTGCAAAAACTGTGGAGTCCATTTGTTTGGACGCATTGAGCAAGACCATGCATTCAAGGGTTTGGACTTTGTGCATGTGGAGTTGAGCGACGATAAAGGATGGCAGGAAGTGCAGTTTGCGGGCTTTGTGAGTTCTGTTGTTGAGCAAGGACTCATTGCTCCTGAGGAAGCGGATAAGGTTAGGGAGAAGTTGGGGGCATTGGGGTTGCAGACGTATGATGCTTTGAGTCCTGGTCTCATGGATGCGATTGCGACGTTTGTGGCGAAGAAGAATGGGGTGTTGAGGGAGTCGAAGTTGTAGAGTAGTATATGGCTTGGTCCTGGAAGAGTTTTTGGGATGCTGAGTGCTGTTGGAGATGTTTGGAAGGAAGAGTTTTTGGGAAAAAACCAGATACGTATTTTGGACATGTATACTCGAATTGAGATAAACTTTTATGTGTGCATCTCTTCGTTACCGCAATCAAAGCATCGTAACCCCATTACCATGTCCAGATAACTCAGGAAAAAGCTGCTCAGGAAATAAATCACCCATATCCACCAACATATCTCCTCCAAGTGCATTCCACCAGTCCGTTGGCACCGGCTCTTGCGAAATCTGACAACTAGCTTGACTGGTGGAAATATACTTGTCTAGTTGCTGGGAGAAGATGTTGGAGAGAGTGGTGTATAGAGATGCTGCAGATGAACTTGGTAGCCCCCGTGCTATGGCTTCCATGTGTCTGGTTACAGCGCGTACTTTTGCTGCTGCTGATTCGATGACTTCTGGGGGTAGGCAACCGCGAGTGGTGGCCTGTGGGTGATGATTAAAGTTCTCTTCTATATCTAATTGGGAAAGAGAGCAGTGACTTACAAACAGTATCTCGCTTGATGCGTGGCAAATCATGATAAGTTGATTGTTGTGAGTACCATACATATGCTTGAGTAAAATCGGGTCAGTGAGAATGAGGTTTAAAGACCTGCATGCGACATCGACGGTTTGGCGAGAGATCTTGCATGGATGCATCAGAGATTCCATCGTGTTGGCGGCAACAAAGTCTCTCAAAGCATTAGCGTTCAAGACGAGAATGCTGTGATCCATGTAGTAAGCGAGTATGGGTAAGTACTCTGCTGAAGAAGATTCATCCTGAGAGTCGTCGAGAGAGCATCGCTGTTCTCTAAGAGCTTGGAGAGCAGCAAAGCCTCGTGCTTGCCAATCTTCTATCAGATCTCTGGTCTTGATCATATGTTCTCTTTCTTCGAGATACTGCATCTGCGAGGGTTCTGTCAGGCTGTGATCCATAGATTGTTTGACCTAATACTCACAAGAAGAATTCGCATCTCGACCACACCGCTGATGACGCGATCGAAAGGACAAGCCATCGGTTTCTTCCACCACTCTGATATGGATTCAGAGATCTCTGATCGACCGACATTCATCACGCGTCCGGTGACAATGCCAAAGCTCTTTTCAGCAAAGAAGGCAGCAAGCCATGTTCTCTCAATGTTTCGGTAAAAACGTTCTTTGAAGTTTGAGCTCGCTGTCGAAGAAGTGTATGTTGCGACCAGATCTGTGACAGACTTGGCTTTGTTGAGGCCTAGTTCTCTGGCTATTAAGATGGCCTTCACGCAAGGTCAGCGTGGAACGGTGGAACGGAGGAATTGGTTCTTACATGGCTTATGTGCAACCAATACGGATCATCCTTTTGTGTCTCATGAACCGGTGACCAATATTCCATGGTAAAGATAGCTTGAATGGTTTCCACGGATTTGACAGACGTTGCTATCGACCATTTGATGTTGCTTTCTGCCAGAGCTAGTAGATTAGGGTACAACAATCGATCTCTCTGATTATCTGAAATCGCGCACCCTAGTGCACAAACGACAGAGAACAAGGTGAAAGACAGTGGTCTCACGTTTTCCGATGTAAGGAGGATAGGGTCCAGCAGACATACGAGCGGGTTCCGAATCTTGAAGAATCTAGCAGAGTTAATCAGCCATACTCCCTTCGAAACATTTCACAAGTGTAGACTTACAAGTCAAAATACCTCTCAGCATCATTGTCGTTAATGATACGAGAACTGATCGGATCGCAAGTCAAGGAGCTGAGCCTCAACGGAGCGTTGAGAGGCTGTGAAGCCAAAACTTGCCAGTCTTTCTGTGACAAAGAACTAGGCTCTGATAGGAGCGGGCAATTAGTATTCTGGTGGTAGGTGGAGAGCTGGCCAACATACTGAAATACTTGATTAACCGTTGCGTAGAAATGCGAGAAAGCCATGCATTGCTTGTATCGTCCAGCGAACGTTCTTCATGATGTGTTGGAGAGGAATCTACAATGTGGAGAGATGCTAGCCTTTCGGTTTCCACGGCATCGGCGAGAATATGTAAGGGCGATACAAGTGAGCTTCCAGAGTCGCCGTTATTACGATTGTACTCCACTTGCTGGTCGTCTGGATTGGTGATGGTGTATGCCACTGAGGTGTCCCTGGTCGTAGGCGAGTGTACTGTGGAATCTCCTCCACTGTGTGCGTCCGTGATAGGGCCAGCAGGTTGCAGGTTTCGTGATGAAGCCAAGATAGCAGCAATCACTTGTTCACCAACCGGAGACTCATGGATACGTTGCAAAAGCTTCTCGACTGTGTCGGGTTTACTGTCCATGTGAGAGAAGATCACACAAATGGTAGAGTTCGACTTACTTGACACTCCCTTGTTTTCGGCCTCGATTAGAAATTTGAGGATACTCGCATCGTCTTTGCTGTGAGATACATCTCGTGCTACAACATTGTCAGAAGTTGCGATCATGTTCCAGTAAATTGCAAATACCATGGACTCTGCCTATCGCATTTTTGTCTTGATGATCGGCAATTAAAGCATGCTGTACGGTGAAGATGGAGCCGCTCTCCGGGTGCTGACGCTACTGTATGGCTGGTCCGCTGCTCAGAATGGGATGGACTTTCGCTCATATCTGCAACTGGCACTCTTCCATGATTTTATGGTGAAGCCGAAAAATCTGAACAATCACGATTGGTAGAGAAATATGTTCGACGCTAGGGAGGGGAAAGTACGATCTAGAGTTGACCTCGTTTTAGGGCTTTATATTGAGAACGCGTCGAGAACAACCATTGAGAACAGCTCTATGAAGAATGTTGGGAACGCCCACTCAGAGCGCTTTATTTGCAGTCAATCCAATGAAGAAATGTGAATTGGAGGTCTGCCTTTCCACTAAGGCTGACAGGTACCTTTACTAGGTCAATTTTGTGATTGTAGATATTACCGGACCAAGCTAACTATATGCTCCTACCTGTCTGTTACCGAATCCCAGGTCCTTGATAATCATTATAAGAATAAAACTCGTGACTCCGTGCGCAATGCTGTTCTATGAGAATGAGGATGACGCTTTGTGTGTTGTTTCCACTGCTGGTATATGCTTTTAGATGCCGTTGGAGCTTCCGTACATGGACTGTTGGCGAGGAGCTTGGTGGTACAGGCTGTCGTATTCGCTATCCATGTACATGGTGGCTCTTTTTTCTTCCTCGCTGAGGAGTTGGGCCTTGAGGTCCCAGTTGTTGACTCTGGCGCCAACGGAGAATTCGAGATCTTCTTTAGTGATGGAGTCCCAGAACTGTTGCAAAAGCGTTAGTACAGAACCAGCAGGAAGAGAAGACAGAAGGATATGCTTACCTTGTAGATCATCATGACTGCAAGAAGGTTACAGACAGTGGCAAATACAAGACCATCCATGTAGTGGGCGATGCCCTCACAGACAGCCTTGCCGAATGCGTAAATGAGGACCTGGCCGACAACGAGGAAGAAGACGCCAAAGGCAATGTGACCCAGTGGCCATCTATCTTGAAGAGTTCCCACAACAAGCAGAACCTGCATGACAGTGTAGACTGCAAGGAATATGGCGCTAAAAATATAGAGGACGACGAAGAGGCCAACAGTGTTGTCAGGACCCAACCCGGCCCAGCCTTGGAAGGTCAAGATGCTGATGATGAAAGTGATGGCGAACATGGTGGCCGAGCAGATTCTGAGCAACCAGACACTCAGGAATGTGCCATCTTCGTACAGCTGGAAGCCGACGAAGCCGGCGATCATGAGAGAAACGCAAGTGGCGGAAGCGAGACCATTCTGCACAGCAACAAACCAGGGATATGCGCTGGAACCAGGAGGGACGACACCGCAGTCGACGAGCAGCGAGACGATGGTAAGCAGAAAGTAGCCCCAGAAGAAACTGATGATCTCCTTGCGACCGACAGCGGTGAACTTGCTGCGAACGTGGACGATCATGATGACAGTCATGAGCAGAGCGCAGATATGGGCGATGCCAGCAGCGCCCTGGAAGATGACCGTGTTGGCCACCTCGATTGTGCGAGAGTAGCAGGCAGGTTGTATGCCCTTGGTGCCCTTGACACCATTGCTACCGACCATTGTGCATAGTGGCAGGGCGGCCTGCCTGCATATCGAGTCGAAATCGCCGAAACCCATGCTCCTTTTGTGTGTGTATTTGCCGCGCGTGAATGTGGTGTAGACGCCTTCGGGCGCAATATGTGATATTCGTAAATGAGCGAGTGAACGAGTGGTGGTATGCAGCGAGCGAGAGGCGAACAAGTTGGTCCCAGACGGTGCTTGTCTCGAGGGGTAACAGAAAACCAAAAGCGTGAAACGAAACGCTCGTCCTGGTTGCTTCGTGTTTCTCAATCTATTTTCAGGCACATGATGCCAACACTTTTCCCAGAGACCCTGCAGCCGCAGCCGCACCGAGCAACCAGTCTTGGCACGCTTTCTGATTTGCACCTTCCGCCGTCCGGCGTGGACTCTTACACCATGTCCATTGATGATAGAATACCCATCATAATCGTTTTCTGCAAGGATACTCGCTCGATACCGAAACAAAAGGCAATATACACCATGATCACGATGGACCCAGGAGACTTTCAATCAAAATCCGAAACATGATTTTGCACAGCAATCGCTCCCCCACAAGCCACAAAACTAGAAATCGTGGGGACCTCATGGAGAAATCGGTGGGCATGAGGCCTACTTCGTGGGTTCACTCACTGCGGGGTATTTTCATACTTTCTACTCCCGTTACATGGCATTTGCATATTTGTACGCCAAAAGGTCTGTCGTGGTAGGTCATCGTAACTCGGATACGGCAGCCATGACTTCCGACGGCTCCACATACATCGTGCCCACATGTCCTTGGAACCATGCACTACATCTTGCTGGGTCTGGATGCTGTGTCTCCTAATCTTCAAGCATGTATAAAGTCTGCGTCGTGCCTCTTTCTGATATGGCTGTGTACAAGCCTATCTGTCATCGCTGACCATGGCTCAATTCTCTTACTCCAATCTGGTGTGGATCTATCTCGCTGTTACCGCCCTCTACATCTCATACAAGGTGCGTCAATTTTCTGTTTTCTAAGCCGTCCTTCTTACATTGTTAGGTTGTTTACAGAGCTTTCTTCACTCCTCTTCGTGGCATACCAGGACCATGGCACGCTGCCTTCGTGAACTGGCGATTGAAGATAGCAGTCCTCGGTGGCCGCCGAGCAGACTACATACACGAACTCCATCAAAAGTACGGTCCAATCGTACGCATCACACCCAATGAAGTCGCCATCAACGACCCAGCCAGTTTCAAGGACATCCACAAGATCGGCTCTGGTTTCAACAAGACCAACTGGTATGAGTACCTGAACACCAATGGCGTTGGCAAATGTCCTGGTGTCTTCAACATGACCAACCCGAAAGAACATGCTGCGAGAAGGAAGTTGTTGGCCAAAGGCTTCAGTCAGAGACACCTGCGTGAGCAATGGGAAGATGTTGTTCGTGAAAAGGTCGATCTGGCAGTCGCTCGCATCAAAGCCGATGCCACTTCCGGAACGGCAGATGTGCTTAAATGGTGGACATATCTCGCCACAGATGTCTCTGCCCACCTGATGTTTGGCGAATCTTTTCACATGCTCGAAAGTGGTGAGAGAGTACCATACATTGTAGCTTTGGAAAAAGCCACCATATGCTCTGCCATCAGCTGGGAATTGCCTCTGGTATACTGGATAGGACGCAGATTGCCTTTTGCGGCTATGAGAAACATCTTCTACGCCAACAGTGTATTACTCGAGCAAGGACGTCTAGCCGTCAAAAACAGCAAAGCTCAAGAATTCGGCACGTCGAACATCTTTGCCACAGCCGTCAGTGAAGCCGAAAAAGGCGATGGAGCCTTAACCGACGAAGACATACAAACAGAAGCCGGCAATCTAATCGTCGCTGGTTCCGATACCACGGGCATCACACTCACATACCTAACCTGGTGTGTGTTGAAGCAACCCGCACTACAAGCCGCCCTCGAACAAGAAGTCAGCAACACCGAGGCCTCACTCACCGACTCTTCACTAGAAAAACTTCCACTCCTCAATGCCGTGATTGAAGAGACCTTACGTCTCTATGGCGCCGCACCAGCCACCCTCCCCCGCCTAACACCCAAAGGCGGCGCAACATTCAAAGACCACTTCATCCCCGCCGGCACAATCGTAGGCACACAGAGCTACTCCCTTCATCGCGACCCCTCTCTCTTCCCCAATCCAGACACCTTCGACCATACGCGTTGGTTACCACCCAACGAGCTTTCTCCTCTGGCTAAAGCAGTATTCTCGCCTTTTGGTGCTGGATCAAGGGTTTGTATCGGTGTGCATCTCGCTCGTATGGAGTTAAGATTGGCGGCTGCGAAGTTCTTTAGAGAGTGTAGGGGTGCGAGGTTGGGGGTGGAGACGACGGATAAGAGTATGAAGCCTGTGAACTTCTTCCTCATCACACCGCAGGCACATAAGTGCGAGATTGTTATGTAGATCATGAGGATATGAAGTTGGTTTTGCTGAGTTTCTACTTCGTTAACCGTTCTTCTTGTAGTTGGTTCGGTGATGTTACATTGCTGGGACTGATATCCACATCGAATTCTCATGTTTGATTAAAGATATCATGGAGAACACCGAGCGACCCAGACGAAAACGGCTCTCGGAGGCAAGGCAAAGATACGGAAGTAAAAAGGAAATAGTATTGATACGAAAAGAAAAAAAAAGGTATAAACAACCTCAATGCCAACAAACGCCAAAATTTTACAAGCTAATGCTTCTCTACATCTACTCATCCATCTCCTCATCATCTCCATTCTGCATCTTATCAACAAAGGCCTTAGCTCTCGCCTTCACAGCATCAACATTCTTCACATCCCCCAACTCCTCTTCAAACTCCAACCACCTCTTAAACACAAACCTCGCACGACGCTTCTTCATTTTACCTCCAGCCATACGCTCAAATAATCCTCTAACTCTCTCCACATCTTCTTTCTTGCCGCTTTGCTTGGCGAAGCTGCGTTCAAGATCACACCACATGTCCCAGCCTTGTGTCCATTTCGTCCACTGCGCGAGCATGGATTCGAAAATCGTACGGGCGCGCTCGGGTTCGCCGGTGGAGGTGCGGAACTCGAGGGCTGCGAATTTGGCGGTGAGGTTGCGGTGATCGTGGGAAGGTACGGATTGCAAAGCGCGAGGCAGCAATGCGCGGGCGTTGGTTGCTTGATCGCGTTTCTCGAAGAGGAAAGTTGCGTAGTTGAGCCAGAGGTTAGGGTTTGTACGGAAAGATTTAGTCGCAGCCATTGCGTCGAAGATTTTTTCGGCGGCGCGCAGGTCGCCGGAGGATGTGTAGATGGCAGCTAGCTTTTCGTGCATGGCGAAGCTATCTTGCACTTTGCAGGATTCCTTGAAGGTGGATTCGACAGTATCGGCATCGCCATAGGCGACTTCCAAGTTCAGGAGGGCGACCCAGATGTTTTGCTTTTCGTCTTGCTCGCGGAGGTGGATGGTGCGGAGGGCGCGTTGACCGATGTCGCGGGCTTTTTGGACTTCGGAGAGACCGAGTTGGAAGGCCATGTATTGGATCCAGAGTGATGAGTCCGATGGAGATGTGAGTAGCATGCGTTCAAAGTCGGCGACTGACTGAGGGCCGTTGGCATCAAGGTCGCCAGTCTGATCGACTTGGATGGCAGCCTTGCGCTTACGCTTCTTGAGGGGTGCGGATGCTTCTTCGGCGTCTGAAATGGCGCCGTCGTTGTCGAGAGCAGAAGCACCGCTCCAATCGAAGCCGGAAGTGGTGAGACCGCCGAGGATAGACTTGCGGGTAGGTACATCGTCCTCGCTCATCTCATCGTCTGATGCGGCTTCTTCGTCGCTTTCCATGTCTTGTACGTTCGACATGTCAACGTCGACGCCGTCGTCGGACTCTGAAGCGTCGTCATCAAGAGCAACGCCCTCGCCCTCGGACTCATCTTCCTCGTCGTCATCTTCCATCTCATCATCGCCATCAAGATCCTTGAAGTACGAGGCCTTCAGACCGAAACTGATACGACGCTTCTCAGTGTCAATGTGCAAGACCTTGGCCTTGACAAGATCACCAGCATCGTAAAGCTTCTTGACGTCTTCCACGGCAGAGTCGGCAATCTGACTCTTGTGGCAAAGACCACTGACACGAGGAATAGTGTTATCGACGTCGATGAAGACACCAAAGTCCTCGACCTTTCTAACTTTACCAGTGACGAATTGGCCGACCTTGAGATCGGCGAAGGAGTTGGCAGGAACGTAATCCTTGTCGACGTGAGACTGCTTCAAGCTCATCTGGACGTGGTTGAGGTTCGCATCGATCTGCAAAATCTTACCCTTGACGAGCTGGTCAATCTCGACTGCTGACTTCCACTCCTTGACGAACTGGTCTGACAGATCAGAAATACGAACGAAAGCATCGATACGAGGGCCAAGATTGACGATAACACCCTTGTCTGTGACAGCCTTGACGAAACCGCGGACAACATCGTTGACAGCCAACTGGGGAATGGCGGTAATTTGACGGTCCTCGACGGGCAGTGCAGAGCTCAGGACCTTGGAAGGACGCATGCTGAGGTAGACACGCTTGTTAGGAAGGTCGACAGCAGAAACGCAGACGCGAACAATATCGCCTCTGGTGTGTGTGGTGGGGTTGGCCTCTGTGAAGTCATCGGACAATTCGGTCAAAGTGACAATACCAGAGACAGAGTCGCTGAGCTGGACAATGACGTTACGCTCGCTGACCTTGGTCACCTTTCCGGCAAGAATTTGACCGTCAGTAAGAGTCTTGAGGGTGACGGGAGCTGACGAGGCGGCAGAAGCGGCAACCAGATCCAGACGGTTGGCAGCAGCATCGACATTCTTGACCTTGACGCGGATGGCGGAACCAACGGGGAAGTTCTTGGGAATGTCCTGGAGCAGAGAAACATCATCCGAAACGTCGAGCAGATCAATACGACCACGGACGTTAGGAGACAAGTTGGCCCATAAGCACTTGTCACCGATGTTGTTGACGTAAGCAATCCACGTAGAGTCGACCTTGACTTGATCAAGAGTCAAAATGTCAGACTCGGACTTCAGAGTGGTGTTGGTCTTGGCAGTAAGCTCAAGAACGGGAACGCGAGAGTGGCGGTGGGTAATGGGCAGGAAGCGGTGGTTGCGGGCATCGTGGATACCGAGGACCTTGACTGGAACGATCTGCTTGGCCTTGAACTTCTGCAAAGGCTTCTTTCTGTCCTTGATGTCTTCCCAGCTGTTGAACACCTCAGACACGTCGATGCGACCCTGGATGTTGTCGGCAAGCAAGACGTTGAGTTGGGTGTCCTTTATGGAAACAATACGTGCCTGAGTCTCCTTGCCCAGTGTGAAATCAGTGAGGGAAGCGGTGACTCCATCGACTGGGTTGGTAACGGTGGTAGGCACATCGGCTTGGGGCTTCTCCTCCTTCTTCTTCTGTTCGGAAAGAAGGGTCAGAACAAAGCGCTTGGAATCCTGGTTGACGGAGAGGACTCTAGCTGAGACGGACTGATCTTTGCGCAGACCGAATGCAGGCAAAGCAAGCTTCTCTTGTGTGATCTGAGTCTTGGGCATGAAACCAACAAGACCAGCGGCGAACTCAACGAATACACCATCGGGTGTGATGTTGCGCACGAAACCACTGACCTCCTGGCCTTGTGTGATACTCTTAAACTGACTAACGAGAGTCTTCGAGCTAGCGGCCTTGACCAAAGTAGGCTTGTTGCTCAGGATGACCAAATGTCTTCTGTCCAGCTTCTCCAAAACGACAAGCTCGTTCAGCTTCTGGCCGACTCTGATCTGCTTCAGAGTAGACCTGTTCTTTGCCTCAGATCCATCGGTAAGATGAGCCAGACGAAGGGTACCCTTAAGGTTTGAGCCTTCCAAATCAAGCATGACGCTCTCACCAGTAACTTCGGTGACGGATGCGTTGATCAGCTGGCCCTCTTTCAGGTCACTCCATGCGGACTCCTCGGCCTTTCCGAAAGCAGAGGCATCCTTGCAAGAAACCTTAAGCTCGTTGGCCTCTGCATCAACAGAAAGCGCGTGAACCATGACAGTCTGACCTTGTCTGAAGTGTTGAGAAGGATCTGAGATGTATGCCTCGCTCATCTCAGCGACAGGGAGCCATGCTCTGACCTTGCCGTAGAACTGAACAACAGCACCGTTGGGCTTAATGTTGATGATGGTACCAGGTGCTTCATCTCCAACGTTGATGTCCTCGTACGACTTCCAGATCTTAGCATCGGCGTTGACAAGAGTCTTCTTGAGGGTCAAGCGAATCTGCTTCCTCTCAGGGTCGACAGTAAGAACACGAGCGGTCACAGGGAAGCCTTCCCTGAACTTCTTTTCGGGGTGCTGCAACTTCACATCAGCCATGTGCGCCTCAGGCACAAGACCATCGATACCATCGGCGAGTTGAACAAGGACACCAGTGACACCCTTTGCTCCCAGAATGATCTTCATGACAGAGGCCTTGACGACTTGACCAACCTCAACATCCTCGATACGCAAGAAAGGTTGCTCCAGAACCTTCTGCTCAAGAGAGACATTGTAGATGCCATCAATAGGGTTAAAACCAAGAACTCTGGCGCGGTGTGTGGATTCAAGCTTGTATTGGCCGATGGTTTCTGAAAGGTTGTCGATCTTCTTCTCAGAAATTCTAGAAATGTGAGCGAAACCGGGGTTTGAGGAACCAGTAAGCTTAAGGAAAAGACCCATGGCGGGTTCAACGTGCACAACCTGGGCGTCCTCAACGATCGAGGAAGGACCAATCTTGTCGGCCTTCTTCTCGCTGCCGAGAGCAAAGGCCTTGAAAGTCTTGACATGGTCGAGGAAGGAGATACCGATCTTCTTGGTCTCTGCTGTGTGGAAAGTGCAAATTACACGAGCCTTGACCTTTGAGCCAATCTTGTACTTCTTGGACACATCGTCCACGCGAGCACCAGCGCCCGAGTGGATGACATCTGCCGTTGCATCGAGCATACCCATGACCTGTGTGGCAATGCCTCCGCGGCTTGATTCGGTAACCAGGACTTCGACGGCGGTTCCGGGCAGGAAAGCATCGATGGTGGGGGCGTCAGAAAGACAGTGCTTGGTGATGTCGCCCATCTTTGTGAAATCAGGAGCCAGCTTGATAACCTTGTTGTCCGAGGCCTTTCCGGTAACAACACAGAGCATGACCTGACCCTCGTGGATCTTGGAGATGTCGAAAACCTTTCCTAGCTCTTTCTTGGAGACGAAACCTCTAACAGACTCGTCGTCCAGACCGAGATCCATGACCAGACCGTGGTCTTCGACACTGCGAACTGAAGCTTGGATTGTCGAGTGAACGGGCAGATTTGAGGTGCTAAGGCCAGCGTTTGCTTGTTTTGGGTCGACGGAGAGTTCGATTCTCTTTTTTGATTTGCGCAGACCATTGACAGCAGTCTCGTCGGCGGTCGAGGTAACGATAGCTCGGAGCCATTGTCCGACGTGGAATAGCGACTTGAGGTCGAGGTCGTCGTCGTCTTCGTCTTCGCTCTCGTCCTTGGCGTCGTCGTCGGCCTGAGCCAGCAGGGCCTCGATCTTCTGGTTGACCTTTTCCGAGATTGCCGTCAAGGGAATGAATCCTGTGAGATTGTTGGGGAGAGCAAGAGCAACATCGCGCGACGTGATGTCGGTGACTTGACCCAGAACCAGAGTTCCGACAGCCATGTTCTTGTAGCTCAGACCATGAATCTTGATTGTGGGTTTCTCGTCTTCGGCGGCTTTGGCAGCACGCTTGTCGGCCTTTGTCTTTCTCTTCTTCTTGGGTGCAGCACCAGAGTCGGCGCCAGCAGCAGCATCCTCATCCTCGTCGGAGGAGAAGTCGTCTGATTTTTGCTTCTTTCCTCCAGATTGCTCGAAGAGAACGTCGCGTTCGGCCTGGATCTTGATCTGCTTGTGTTCCAGAGGGGTCAAAACGCTGGCACCACCACGAGGGAAGGCGCGCTCTTCTTGTGAAAGGATCGAGGCCTTGACGGGGTTTCTGTCGCCTTGCTCCTTGGTCTCCGGAGGTTGTCTCTTCTTGACCGGAGCTGCGGTCGAGCTGTCAGCCTTGGAGCGCTTCACCTCGCGCTCCTCAGTCTGAGCTTTTCTTTTGATGGGAGCCATGGCGATATATTCGGCCACGGAAATGTGTAGAAATGGATTTTCCAGAGCTCGCTCTCCAGACTTTTTTGGGCAGGCGAGATAAATTCCATCGGCCTTGGCGGAAGCTAAACGCCGACCATGCCGATCTCCGTGCTAAATTGCTTTGAACGCGTGCGGGACGTGCAGAATCGCGTCTTCGTTCGAGTTCGTGGCGGACCGAACAATTGACAGTGCAATATCCATCGTGTTGCAACCAACAATTGCAAGTGTCTTTTCGTGTTGCATCTCGGGTCGAGTATTGATATCTCTGCCTCTGCGTCATGTCTGCTCAGGATATGCTGCCGTCCTCCCAGAGCAGTAACGCCGCCCTGCCGACCTCTCCCACGACTGCATCTTCGCCAGTTCGGGCCAGCAGTAGACCCAAGGGCCAACCATCCATCACACCTCGACGTTTCACACGCTTCTTTACTCCCATCACAACACGTTCATCCACAAACTCAAAGTCCAACAAGAGACTCAAGGACATCACCAAGAATGCCGTCAATCAAGTCAAGTTCAATGGCTTCCACGACCTTCCTCAATTCGAGACACCACGAAAGAAGCAAAAGATCCTACCCACTCCTGAGAGCTCGCCTGTTCAGCCACTTGACTCCTCGCCCTTGAGGCCACTCGACTACCACCCTTCAAACCTGTCACACTATCAGCGTTACGACTTTGATGCCTCGGATATTGAGGAAGAGGACGAAGAGGAAGAGGAAGAAGAAAAATATGTCCCAACTCCTATCACCCGCCTACAAAACACTGGAACAAACAGCCGTATCTTACAACGAAGCTTCGGCGGCTCACGAACTGTCGGCCGTGGCAGGATCTACGACCACTGCGTCCCTGACTGGCGTGCCCAAACTGCTGACTTTTACTCCCGCCCTGACGACTGTCACAGCTACCGTGGCGACGCTCTTCCTTTCTGTGTGACTCGCTGCAACACGAACTCTCTCGTTGCTATCGGCGACGAGGACGGCGGTGTCAGGCTCATAGACTCTTCACACACCGACAACTTTTTCTCCCAACACCACATCAGCTTCAAACCTCACCGCAATGCCATCATGGATATGGCCTTCTCCTCGGACGATTACTTGTTTGCCACCGGTTCCGGAGATCAGACTGCTCGTATCGTGGATATGCACACTCAACAAACGCGGTACATCATGCGCGCCCACACGTCGTCCGTCAAGCAGGTTCGTTTCCAACCTGGCAACGACAGCATCGTCGCTACTTCGAGTCGCGATGGTAGTGTCATGATCTGGGACTTGCGCTGTCGCGGTCAGGACGCTCCCGTTGCCGAATTTGCTGTCAGCTTTGAATCTGGCAATGGCATGGTGAACGTACCTCGACCTCACAGCAATACCCTCACCTACGCTCCATGTGTCAACAGCATGCGCGATGCCCATGGTCTGCAGCACGAACGTTCTGATGTCTCCATCACTGCTCTGTCTTTCTTGCCTGATTCACGCTCTCATTTGCTGATAACCGCAACCGAAGCAAACGCCAGTATCAAGCTGTGGGATCTGCGAGGCAAGTACACATCTCGCCGAGGTGGCCCCTCACGTCTCAGTTCTGTCCCTGTATCGAGCACCCGCGAGCCGGAGGCTCATATCAAGCACCGTCAGTTCGGCATTAGTAGTCTGTCTCTGAGCGGTGATGGTAGCCGCTTCTATGCACTATGCCGCGATAGCACTGTTTATGCCTACTCGACCAACCACCTCATCCTAGGCTCTGCTCCCGAGTATGAAGCCTCGACCAACACGCAGGCTTCAAAGTGGTTCCGACCTCGACAGGGCCTTACTGGCATCGGTCCCTTGTACGGTTTCCGTCACCCCATGTTCAAGTCAACATCCTTCTACGTAAAGTCTGCTTTGCGCCCCGCTACTTTGTCGCAGCCTGAGATGCTCGCCGTCGGTAGTCGTGAAGGCTGTGCCGTCTTGTTCCCCACAGACGAGTCCCTTCTGCAGAAGAAGCAGACTCAACAGCCTAGCTCAGGTACCTCTACTCCTGCCGGTGACAACAATGAGGTCTCTGGCTTCCGTTCACGAATCGGATCTATCGGCAAATGCCAGGACACTTCGCTGCCTATCTACACTCAGGGCACCGCACTGATCCGAGCTCATGGCACTTCCGAAGTTACAAGCTTGGCATGGAGCACTGGAGGTGAACTCGTCACACTGGGTGACAATTTCACAGCAAGATGTTGGAGAGAGAATGACCGAAATGCCGCAAGAGAAATGAGAGTTTGCGGCGAGGGCCAAGGCGCTCGCTGGGGTTGGGGATGGGCAGACGTTGAGGGATATGATGAAGAGGAAGGCTGATGAACAAGCCACATAATGCTTGTATCAATATAGTGAGGAGGATGAGTATCAGGATGGCGACTTGTTCGATGATGGATTGTTATGATTTGCTTCTCTTGTTTGGTCCGGTTTGGACAAGGATACCCACAGCCAGTATGGCACATAGCGTAGCGATGAAGAGTGTTCCCTTCTCTTGCTTTTAGATAGACTTGTTAGGTAGTTGAAGAAAGACATGGTTTCCTTAGCCAGACTGCCCTTCCCTCAAATCATGTTTCTCTTGTGCATATCTAACATATCGCTGCACTGTCCTGCATAAACTAGTGCTTAGTACATAACTTTGAATCAGGGTGCTCCTCTATACAATCATCCAGAGCAATAATATCACTATCACAGCCGCAATCCTCGGTCTATCTTATCCGAACTCTTTCGGGAGTAGCCTTATCGTATAAGACCTTCATTTGTAGAGTTTGGAGTTAATGACTTCTATGTGTGGCCATCAATTAACATAATATCAATTTCACTTCCAGTTCTCAAAGAGAACACACACATCTCCCATGAGACAGGATCACCATTCTGCAGAAATTTGAACAATTGAAGGAAATTCGCAAAGGTAGTCTAATCTACCTCGGATCTGTTCAACTTCCAACAACGTTACAATTACTTCAATTCATCCAGACAGAACTCGAGCGTGCGGTGCTGGCGACCATTTTTCGAGATAGATTTCTGCGTTGGCAACAAGAGAACACATTGACAACAAGTGTGTAACAGCCCCTCACCCAGCCACCCTATCACCGTCCAAGGCGGCCGCATCTTCCTTATCAATCAAGATACATATTGCGACCCTTGTCCTTCGCACTTCAGCTCCAGATTCTGAATTCTTTCTCTCTATTCCTTCACCTTACAGCATCTTCTAGGAGGATATGACCAGCTCAGCGTGTACAGAAGGTCGGCAGACCGCTTCGAGAGCGCAGAAGGCTATTTGCGACAGCCGGCTCGCTCTGTCGACATCGCAAGGCAAGGAAATGCACTGCGCCTACCCAAAAAGTCACGGACAACCCGTCAAGGAGCCACAGTGACACCGCCGAGCATCTATACCAGACTGTAGTATCGCGATCCCTCTCTTTTTGGCTAGCAGCAACTCAATACCAAGAAGCAACGGTCTTGGCCTTTACGTACTGGCATTCTCGTTCCGCCGTCGATGATGACGTCCATGCGAAACTTAGCAAATACCTCGATGGCCATCATCGCCATGTAAGTGATTACAAGAACCCTGCGGCTCTTCTGCATCTATAGCATTTCATGTCGTTTTCTTTCATACATTGCGCGACCCGTGCCCGTTTCCAAGTTTCCTCATCTTTGAATCGCCAATTCTGCAACTACGCTGCTACTGCAAAGCCTCTTTGCTCCTCTCGACAAGTATACGACAATCGCTTCACGCTCCACCAAACTAGACGGTTCACGAACTCTGTCAGAACCATGCACGACAAATTCTCAGGCTCCGAAGCCAAGAACAAGGTCAGGATGATGGTGTTCGAGACGGACGAACCGCATCCAGAGACCATTGCGGAAAAAGGAACATTCGGAGATGTCTTTGACAGGCTGTTTAAGACTGCTGGCGACAACCATGACCCTCCGCTTGGCATCGAGACAGCCATGAAGTTTGTAGTGGAAGAGAAAGGCGGAAAAGTGCCTTCAGTGGATGAGCTGAAAGATGTTCACGCCATTCTGATCACAGGAAGCATGTATGATGCTCATGGCGACGACGAATGGATCCTGAAGCTTATAAAGCTGCTACAAGGTATGCCATGACACGAGTCTCCCTCCAGCAGACGAATGCTAACTGAGCCAGACCTTTGGCAGCACCGTCCCGATATCCGCTTCTCCGGAGTTTGCTTCGGTCACCAAGTCCTCTGTCGCATGCTTGGAGCAAAAGTTGATACCGTACCCGGCGGTGATTGGGAGCTCTCACACACCGAGATTGATCTCACCGACGTCGGAAAGAAACTCTTCAGGACAAAGAACGACAAACTTCGACTACATCAAATGCACCAAGATCACGTTGTTGATCCGCCGTCATCCAAATCTAGCAACTTGCTCAAAGAGGGTCAAAAAGTCCACGTTTGGGGAAGCTCGGAACACACAGCTGTACAAGGAATCTATATCAAAGACAGGCTTTTTACGTCCCAAGGTCATTTGGGCTTTGACGAAGATATGGTCAAGCGACAGATCGAACTACGCGTCGAGAGTGGCAGTCTCAAGGACCTAGATCATGCTGACGCGGCCAAGGAGACGGCTGATATGGAGCATGATGGCGAAGCGGTCGCTGGGTCGATTTTACGTTTGTTCCATGGTGAGGACAACGATATCCCTTAATAGCTTTGCTATAACAGACAAGGTAGAGTCAGTATAAAGCAAAGTTCTACAGTATAGTCATTATGGACAGGTTTGCCAAACGAATTGAACAAAGACATCTTAACATATGGCAGTTGAGGACGAAGTTTGTTCAGCAAGATCAAAGACTATTACATCGAACTCTTTACACTGGAGACTGTACCTCAGACGATATATACCCCACCATGGGTCTAGATGCGACCGGTGAGGATACCTCAATCCCGACGACTATTCTTCCAATCATCTGCTCTGGCGCCTGGCACAACCAACCAGGCACTCAAAACGTGACACCGAGTCGTCAAATATGTTCAACCAAAAAATGAGTCAGAAACACTTATTCATTAGCTCGTCACTCAGAAAGTTTCTCTCCACAAAAATAGGCAGAAGTTGCGATCCTACGAAGAATAGGCTGCATAGAGACAGCGCGCGCGCATTAGGCAACCACGCTTCGAGACACCGCAGCCAATCCGGGTTTGCCAACAACTTCACAACTCAGCCTCACAAAGTAGTTTCATCACTTATAAGTGAGGCTGAAGTCGCTGTTCAATTCTCAATTACTTCTCCTCATCACTTCAGTTCTTCACTTGACTTTCGCACAAGATCATCACCTTCCTCTCTTTCCTCCTTTACTTTTACATCACAACCATTTCATCACCAAAAAGTCGTCGCAACTATGTCTCCGTTCCTACTCGTTGACAATGCGACCGAGGCCTCGCAAGAGAGCAAGCCTGAAGTCACGACCCAGGTTGACGAAAAGAGCGAGACAAACACAACAGAAACCACCGAAATCAAAGTCGATGCCAAAAGTGACTCTATCGACAAGAAAGCTGATACAAACGGCGACGCCAAGAGCGATGCCCCAGAAGAGGAACCTGAGCCAAAGAAAAAGGTCGATGCTGCTGAGCCCATGAAGGCTGAACTGAAGCACCTCGATCGCAAGTACAGCGAAAAGCACAAGTGGTACTTTGCCGAGACTGTAGAGGACAAGGCAGTCCCGGATCAAGTCGATTGGTAAGTTTTTCCCCCTTGACAGGATGTGCTTTTGCTTTGAGAATATAGTTGACTAACATTGAGACCAGGTGGACGAAATACGCTCTTTGTGTGACAAGATACATGTCAGAGGATGGTAAACGGGTCCAAAAAGTGGTCGTCAACATCAACTCACAGCATCTCAAAGACTTGCTCAAAGAAGCAGTGGGCTCCTACCCTGGCGTCAACCTCGACACAAAAGACATCACCCTGACACAGCCATGCCGCCTTCTCTACCACTACTTCGATGAGATCAAGGAGTACGGCGAGAAGTTCGAGGCTGCCTCTGAGGCAGCAGCTCACTACCAGGTCCTTGTCAACCACATTCAGGAGGAGTTTGGCGAAACTATCCAGGAAGCACACAACCTCCGCGAGCAAGGCGTTATGAGCTACCAGCATTTGTGGACTGTCTTCAAGCCCAAGACCATCGCTTTTGCCCGAGTTCTTGGTCAGGTCCAGGCATTCCGTGTACTGGACTCGCACTACCAGTGTGGTCAGAGTCCCCGTATGAACATTCAGCTGCAGCAAGTGGACTTCGATGGCAAGCGCTTCGGTCACCGAACTGAACAGATGGCCATTCCTGCTTACCTGGGAGCTGTTTCGATCAACAAGCTCAATGTCGTTCCTCGTGCCTTCTTCCCTCGTGTGGAAGAAGTTGAGCAGCATCTTATTGCAAGAGGTCGCAGATTTGAGTCGTATGCTGGTATACACTTTGCCGAGCACGCTGCTATTGCCTTGGAGCACGTCTACAACAGCTCTCGTGGTGATTATGACATCAACCGCGTACATATCAGTGAGAGAGTGGTAGTAGATTGCGCCACTCACCACCGCCTGAACCCTGACCTCGCCAAAAGCGTCTCTGCCTTTGATGACGAAGCAATGGTCCTCGTCAAGGATACCCTCAACAGCAACCACAACGACGACGACTCCGATAACGAAAGCTACAACAGCTACGACTCTGATAACGACGATAGCGACAACGACACACCAAATCGTCTGGACTCCGAACTCATGCCTTCGAAAAAGCAAACCTTCAAGCCCCTGACAGACATCCAATGCCTTCTTGCTTCCGCCCTCGTCCACGGCTTCTCCTTCACCCACAAGAAATGGATAGACATGTTCATCGACGAGCTCTCCCCCGTGGAATGGAACGAACAATGTTTCGACCAACTCGTCCTCGCTCCCCGCCAGAAGAAACTCGTCCAAGCCCTCGTAACCGAACACATCACCAACAAAAACGACTTCGACGACATCATCAAAGGAAAAGGCAAAGGCTTGGTTTTGGTGCTTCACGATCCCCCTGGTGTAGGAAAAACTCTCACCGCAGAATGTGTAGCCGAACGCTGCAAACGTCCTTTGTACGTTGTTTCTTCTGGCGACTTGGGAACCGATTCCTTCACCCTTGACCAAAGACTCACTCAAATCCTGGACATGGCATCAACATGGCGAGCAGTGCTTCTCATCGACGAAGCAGATGTTTTCCTCGAACGCCGCTCTTTGCACGATATGGAAAGAAACGCTTTGGTATCTATCTTCCTGCGCGTACTGGAGTATTATCAGGGTATCCTGTTCTTGACTTCGAATCGTGTGGATACCTTTGATGATGCATTTAAATCTCGTATTCATGTTCCTCTGAAATACACGGGTCTGGACTCTTCTTCCCGCAAACAGATCTGGAAGAATTTCTTGGATAGGGCTGAGGGTGGTGATGGAGCTAACGGCGATAGTGAAGTCGTTGATGAGCAAGGACTGGAGACATTGGCACAGCATGACTTGAACGGAAGACAGATCAAGGGTATCGTCAGAACGGCTACCAGTCTTGCCAGGTATGATGGCAAGAAGTTGGATTTGGAGACTTTGGAGCAGGTCGTGGAGATTCAGATGGACTTTGAGAGGGATCTCGTTGGGGACAAGGAGTAAGCTTTGGAGCAGCTGCCGAAGCTGATGAGGGATGCATAGTCAGACGGATATCAAAGCTGCTCTAGGAAACATGCGAGTTCACAGAGAAGGAGATCAGCATATGCAATACAGAATCAGTACATAGAAGAAAAAATCATCAAACTGTATTGACATTATAAACAGCCTTCTTGGCTACGTGGAAATGAAGGATTAAAACTACTAAACAGAAAAGATCCACCCGATCCATGGCTTTCTATGATATCCGCCAACCATACTCCAGAAATCCTGCATAACGCTCGTGGGTATCTTTCTACCTCTTGCTCGACAACCGGAAAAGATGACAAAGGGGTATACTATGCGCTAATGGAAATGTGTCTTCCACGCCGTTCTGAAAAAAAGAGTCAGAGAGGCCTCTATTCTCTGGTGAACAAGTCAGGGGTATGGTTGTTCACGGCTTCTTCTGTCAAGGCCACGCCACCCTCCACAGCGATCTCTGAGTCAAGGCTGGATTCGCTCGAGACGGAAGAGGCAAAGTCAAAGGGGTGACCAGAGTAGAACTCGGGATCTGTCATGGCCTTCAGTGAGTATTGTGCTCTCAGCTCTTGAACAGTCTGTTCACAGCCAGGTAGAATTGTGTATGATGTGGTGGTTGGAATGGTGGGGAGGCTGATCGAAGAGGTTGTAGTGTATGAATGTGAAGGCGAGTCGTCATCATGAGTAGCAGTCGATATGCGGTGCGGGCGAGGAGACTCTGAGTTGGAAACGAGTCTGATAGTGGAGCGAGGCGTGTGCGCATAACGTGGGTCTCTGAGGGTGACGAAGGGCAAGTCGACGCCGGCGCGTAAGTGATCATCGCCTTCACGAGAACTGGATGAAAGGGCATCTCCGCAACTTTCGTCATCGTAGTCGCCATCAGTCGAGAAGCCATCGTCCGTGTATCCCGACGATACGGAGTGGTTTGGTGAATTGTAAGGAGATTCGCCCCAGATCGGAGTGGGAAGGTATTGGACAGCAGGACACAGTCCGAGTCGTTGGACGATACGTGCATCCTTGACAGGGAGGATGGCTGTCATTTCGTAGTTGTCGATGGGTCTGATTTCGTCTTCGAAGACTGCTTCAAACGACATCCAGCTGCGGTCTTTGCGCGCTGGACCACAATGCTGACAGATTTTGTGCTCGCAGCGAAAGTCGACTGATGCGCTGTTTACATTTGCAAAGCCTGGTTGATTCTTCGTTGACGAGGCTTGAGCGGACTTTTCGAGGACTTGTTGCTTTTGGCGTATGAGAATCTGGATTTGCTGATCGGTGTAACCGCCCTTCTCGAAATCTTTGATGATGGACTCGCTGAGACCCAGTTGGCGAAGTTCTTCTCCAGCAGGACTGACGGGATGTGTCATGGACTTGACAAAGGAATAGTCTCCGACCTCTGGGACATCAGAAGAGCAGCTGTAGAGCCAACCGAAGGGCGAAGGACTGTGGCAGATGTCACATGACCAGTTTCCGTAGACGCGGTCCATTCTGATGTGTGTGCAGGCGGTGATGCACTGTGGAGGAGGGCGTCGGTTCGAGCGACTGACGGATGCCATACCGGCCTGTAATATGTGGTTAACGATCTGCTGTTGGACACGTTTGATAATGTTGTTTCACAGTGAGATCGTCTAGGTAGGAGCAAGGAGGTAATGGTCGGTGGAAGAAGTGCAGGAAGAAAAGCTGTTTGTTGTAACTTACTTGCGCAATTATGCTCATGTTTGAGAAAGCAGGATGTTGTTGCGAATGGTTCGTGCGAAAGATCGTGAAAAAGGATGGGAGTATCTCGCAGACGAGAGGAATGGCGGGATTTGACGAATGTGCGAATGTGGATGGATGGAAAAAGAAGTGAGTGGATGGAATGGATTGTGGTTGGACTGTTTTGCAGCCAAGTAGTCGCGAGTGAAGGAAAAGGCAGGCACGGCATCAAGGAAAGCACATGGCAGTCAACTGCGACTGGCGTTTCGCGCTGAGATGGAATATGAGAGTCGAAAGCATGTTTTCACGAGGAAATCGAAAACAAAGCAAATAGTGTCGAGGCCGGGTCAGGAACTTGATGCTTTTTAGGATTACATGGTATGGTACACGCAGTGCGACCAGCGAGATGCATATTGGCGGGTGGAAGCATCTGGCATAGGGCTCGAGCACTGTGGTAGCTCGATCGATGGTGAGAGAGGAGAATTAGGGAGAGTAGCACAGTTGAGATGTAGAAGGTTTCCCCCACCCTTGTGATAGGGTCTTGACCAGGTACGGTTGGCCTCGTCGAACGGGAGCTTGCAGTGCTCGAGTGCGGCCGAAGCTGAAACTCGTATGTATACGACAGGTCTACAGTCTGCGACAGATCAGGCTTACAGAACTGGTCAAACTCGACCAGAAATGATTTTTGTCGGACACGGAGGTGACAATCGGCGCGGCATGTGGTTAGTAGAGAAATGACAGGCGGCAAGTGGTGGAGGGTGTCGGCACCCCGCGAACAGGTGGAACCTCGGTCCAGGCGGCAGAGATAACCCCGGAGCAGGCCGCCTGTCGCGAGCGGCTGTATCTTTGGTGTTTTGGTTTAGGCGCGGCCCAGCCACTCGGTTTGACGACGACTCTTTCTTCGGTCGTACATCTCTTATACAACAACTCAGCACAATGTCGTCGGTCAAGTTCGACGTCAAGGAGACGGTGGCCAGCGTCACCGGCGCTCAGGTTTCGCCCAATGAGGTCGGCAATGCCATTGCCAAAGGTGCTGGTGCTGGTGGCTACCTTGCTGTACGTCAAGAGTGAATGCGACTGCCATGCGACGGCGACTGACTGAGAACCCCAGGCATACTTGCGCCAGCTCCAGTCCAACCCTCTTCGCACCAAGATGATCACCTCAGGCTCGCTCTCTGGTGCCCAAGAAGTGCTCGCTTCGTGGATCGCAAAGGACCGCAACAAGAATGGCCACTACTTCACCTCTCGTGTCCCCAAGATGGCTCTTTACGGCGCCTTTGTCAGCGCTCCCCTCGGCCACATCCTCATCAACATTCTGCAGAAAGCCTTTGCTGGCCGAACCAGTCTCAAGGCCAAGATCCTGCAGATCCTCGCTAGCAACTTGATTGTATGCATCTCCTCTGCCACTCATAACCTGTACCCCTCTAATTGATCTCCCCAACAGGTTGCCCCTATCCAGAACACCATCTACCTCTCAGCCATGGCCATCATCGCCGGCGCCCGCACTTTCCACCAAGTCCGCGCTACCGTCCGTGCCGGTCTGCTGCCCGTCATGAAGGTCAGCTGGTGCACTTCCCCTCTGGCTCTCGCCTTTGCCCAGAAGTTCCTGCCTCAAGAGACCTGGGTCCCTTTCTTCAACATCATTGCCTTTGTCATCGGTACATACATCAATGCACACACCAAGAAGAAGCGTCTGGCTGCTCTGAGAAAGAAGCACTACGGCGATTCGAGAGGCACCGGCCGTCCTGAGGATGAGAGACGCCCCAACTTCTAGATAACCCTATAGTTCTGGGGAAAAGGTATGGCGAGAGATGCAATCACTCCCGCCATGTCTCGATGATGTGCTTTTTATTCTCGCGCGATTTGTTCATGCATATATCCACCTAGCAGTTCTCTCAAGTCATTTCCTTCGAAAATCCCGCTCTGCGCTTCAATCACGTTTCTCCCGATCATGTGCTTACGTGATTCATCATTGTCCGCTGGAACAAGGATCAAAGGTATTGTGCGCGACAAATCACCTCTTGAGTTTTACTCTGCACTATTAAGCTACATCTGCAACGGAACTATTTCAGGTCGTCAGAGAGAAAAGAAGCAATCGTCAAAGTCCTCTTCTTTATTCGCATGTTTTCTCTTTAATTGGTGGACTTTATTTCTTCGATCATTCCATTCAGACTCGACGGCCGAGTTCGATGGAATCTTTACAGCAGTAGGGAGAAAGAACAATCAAAGCGATGTGAGACAAGAACAAAGGAGTCTCAGAGCATGGTGATAGAATAGCATTGTTCTTTCTGACTTGCAATACATGTCTGAGAGGACGAAAATAACCAAGACCAGATATAGGGATTGCTACTCCATCAGCTTGGTATAAGTAGAGGCATCGAGTACACCAAAGTAAAGTATTCACAGGGGTAGAGCAACAGCATCGCCCATCCACCATCCACCATCCACACTCAGCATCCACCAATGTAAGTCCACCATCCTCACCACTCTCACGAACCCGATAACCTCACGAGAACATGGCCATCACTATCTCCTGGCACCCCCCGAACTCTCACTGCAGGCAGCTCGAGAAGAAGGCACAGATCGAGTCAACAGCGCGGGAAAACGCTCCTCGTAGGGCTACTCACGCTCTTATCAGATGTGGTTGGCACACTAGTGGGTCTGATAGCGAAGAGCATATCACTGTGACTTATACCCTGAAGGTTACTGAGCATATTCATCGTTGATGCATCTACTGAGTGGAAGAAGATGATGCTTGATGTTCAATCTTGTGTCGGATTTGAAATTGAGGAACGAACTGGTGGGAAGATGTATGATACAATGAGACTTGAAATATGATCTTGCCTTTACTCTATACCTCTAGATGTACCGCAAATCGCCTTCAAATGATGCACTATTGCAGCTCCGATCGTGTTCTTTCCAGCGAAGGGGAAAAAAACCAGCGACCCCTCATCAGACGTCGCAAAGCCAATTACAGACGTTCCAATGACTTCTTGTACGCCGTTTCATACTGATTCTCACCGCGACCTACTCTTATCATGCCTTCCTGGAAAGTAGTAGCCACATGCACACCCCCCGGCCCAACAATACGACTATGATGAGTAGCTCGTCCCCCACCCGCTCTCGTCGTCCACACTTCCTGACAAAACCAAAGTCTCTCCTTTGCCTCGTTCTGCAGCATTATATGCGAGGCTGGACTGTGAAACACCACTGTATGGCTCAAACTTGCCATGTGAGTAAACTTGTCGCTCACGTTAAAGTGATTTGCTACTATGAAGAGAGAGTTGCGATCGGAGGCGTATAGATGCGCGCAAGCGTGGATGTTGGGATCTGAGGGCAGGTCGCCGATTGTGCGATAGAAGAAGAGTTGACGGCGATCGAATGCTGAGAGTGAAGTGTTTATCGGTGTCATGTCAACCTTGCGACATTCGAGGCCGGGAAATTCGTCATTTCGACCTGTAAGTTTCCGACGAGCGTTATACCTGTGCGATATAAGATGACTGAACATGTGCCGAAGTGAGAGGATCACCTACCAAGGCACATCCATGCCGGAAACTTCTTCCCAGTCTTCCGGCTTCTTGCTCGAAAGAACTTTCCCATACTGCTGGTCTAGATCGATCTTCTCTTGGACATCGAAATGGCTCTCCTCGGACAGTTTAAATGAGCAGGTGCAGGTAAAGCATATTCCATCGCCTTCGGCTTGGGTGACGTTGACCAAGCGAGTACAATACGACCGCCCGTTCCGGATGGTCTGAACTCGATAGATGAACGGAATCGAAGAATCACCAGCAAGGACAAAGAAGCCCGTGACATTCTAGAGCACAACAAAGTCAGATTCACTTTGAATTGCTTCGCCTCGTTGATGAATGGTCTTGGTATTGAACTGGAATACTGACGTGTATCACAAAGCCAGCCTCGACCGTCTTCGCCGCTGCCCAGACGGCTTGGGCATAGACATGACCACCGTACGCTCTGCCAGAGCCACTGGGAGAGAAAGGCAGAGAGGTGCTGCGGTAGGTGGTTTCGTCCACCTTTTCCAGTGCGATCAAGTCCACGAATGGTAAATATCCATTGCCATGGCGAGGGGCTGCCATGTCAGCGACAATCGAGCAATAAACAGACCAGAGGATCAAGACACGAGATCATGGATAAGTCGCTTGGCAAACGGGGTTGGCGTTTCGAAGAAGCGAGGTACCGCGTGTGAAGATTGAAGCATATCCGGAGGTGAAGCGCGCTGAGCCGAGGTGGAGTGGGAGTGGGGGATCACCATGTGGGGAGAAGTTCGGTGTCATCTCGGTCTATCTTTTTCTCCAGAAGCTGACCCTGAGACCCCACTGGGGCAGAAAAGAGGCCTGCCGAAAAAAGCACTAGTATTCAAGGAGAACTTGACTTGCGGATGATGTTCCTGAAGATTGGCAAGGAAGGAACGATGCTATACCAGAGGATCTGCTGCGACTCCAGACCAGAACGAGCAACTCACATTTGCGATCGAGCAACAAAGAATTCAGAAGATGACGACGATGTGAGCTGTCGGATCGAAAGGTTCCTGACAGAGCCGCCGCCCTGCCACGTGCCATGGAAGTCAAAGAAGTAGACGCCGTTGGACAAAGGGGGCTGGTTGATTATGTCGAGAATTCTTCTATACAACAAAGCAAGTCATTGCCGTCGTCGTCTGACTTCTAGCCTCATAGTCACGAGACTGCAGAGTGCTGCGAGTTCTTTCAGATATGCGACTCGTGCATGATGTGCTGCAGAGGGTGTATTGAACAGATTGGGTTGTCCGTGAATTAGAAATGGAGTTGTCGACCTGCCTATTCGAGTATGCTCTGTATAAGGGCAATCAACGTGTATACACGATTTGTTTGGTTTTTGAATAACGCTCCTGGTATGAAGAATAACTCGATAACTCGAGAGGTCTATAGTGTGAGTTGTGTATCCAGATTCGATTCGTGGTTAATGAGACACATTACTCGTCAAGATCGGTCAATTACCGATCAAAACTTGACCGCCTCAAGCATCGACTTGCCGAATGGTATACCGCTTGGAGTAGCCGAGTCGGCTTGCCGAACGGGCCTCCAATGTCGGGTGTGACATCGGGTTCCATGGCTCTGTCGACACAATGAGGCCGAAATGCCACCGCCCGGGGCCCCAATATCTCCACTCAAGCTCACCACAATTGGTCTTGTCCTCGTTGCGGGTACTGTAAGCGTCTTGGTCTTGCAAATTTCTCGCGTGGTCTGACTTGCTTCAGCTTCTTGGCCCGGCTAACACACGGTGGTAGGCGGAGCCGTGCCAACCTGCAGGGCGTCGCCCAATCTGGATTGGAATTAGGGCGCAGAGTAAGTGAGCAGTAGATCCACGATATGACCACAAGATGGTCCTGGTTTAGGTGGCATTGTATGCTGACCGACGCGGGGATTATTGAAAACGTGATGATCTCAAAGCGTTCCTGGGGAAGCGTTCATGTCGTTCTTTCAACCTCCAATATAAGGGTTCTTACATAGGGAATTGATCGACCATGGAAGACTGTATCGATTCTTCCAATCTGGAGAAGTCGTGGAGAGAATCAGACTCGGCCCGCATCGCCTGGCCAGAGGGTGAAGGTTTACGGATCGGTTTGAGGCGGTCGTGTCGGCCATGACAGAGGTGTGATTACAATTGCCACATTGCTTTGCTTACCGTTCGAACAACGCCATGGCGGCGGCAGCCAAGAAGAGAAAGCGTCCTGTGGCGAGTCTGGAGTGGATCTTACATGAAGGCCAAGGCAGCGAAGAGTGTCAAGGGTGGCAAGACAAGTCACGCCGAGGGAGATGTGCTGTGCAAGCATCCACCGAACGTGATCTGGCGCGACAGATTTGACCGCGCTTACAGAGATATTCCAGAATTCTTGAGGTCGTGATTGACGGCTAACCAAGAAACGGGTGTGACTTTCGCTGGGACATTTTAGCGAAGGCAACTTCGCAACGTGCAAAGGGAGGCACGGGGTAGCGTAAAATTAGCCCTGTGCCTGGGAGCTGCGCGGTGTAAACTCCAGACTGCCGGCAGTGGCCGAGCAAAGAGGGTCTCGAGGTGTGGCCAGACGAGGGTCCTGGCTGAAGCGTTTTCTCTGCTCTCCGACGACACTCCCTGTTGCATCTTCGACAGAGAATGAATGCCTCGACTTGTCGCCTCCTCGAGGTCGCGGCCGATACAAAATTGCGATTGTTCTTTTCCGGGCCGTGATCAATCGGCCATTGCAAGTATTCGCGCGCCCAGGACAGCTCGTCTCCAACCCAAAAATGCCACAAATTGGTGGTCCAAGAAATACCAAGGAGCGTTTGGCGACATCTGGGGCTCTGGGCAAAACGCGCGGGTATTGGCGACAAGCCCTGCACGAGACAATTCGCATCTCGCATCAAAGCAAGGTCTACCTAGAACCGATTCGGGATACCGCGTGATCGATGATTTGCCCACGAACAATGGAGAGGTGCGCTAGTGCATGTGCTGTAGTGTGGGGATGCTGGAATGAATAGTTCACCCAGACAACTGCCCAGCATTGCACCTGCCCCGGTCTCTGTTGTATATAGAGTCGTTGTTTCCTCCCCTAGTGCTCTCTTTTTCTCTCCTCTCCATCAGTGACAACAGTCTTTATTTGATCCTCAATCCTCTTCCTCTTCCACTTTCATTTCATCTAGAAAGAAACACTCTCACACTCTAACGCAATGGCTCCAGTCACAGTGGAGCGCGTTGAGTCGCCTGTCACCGTCAGGGCCTACCTGATGTGTGCATTCGCTGCCTTTGCCGGTATCCTCTTCGGTTACGATTCTGGTTACATCAACGGTGTCATGGGCACTGAGGTCTTCAAGCAGGAGTTTGGAAGATTCACCGGTGTCACTGATGCCAACACTCGTGGCTACAGCATTGCCTCCGGTACCCAATCGCTCATTATCTCCATCCTTTCCGCTGGTACCTTCTTCGGTGCTCTCTTCTCTGGTGCCCTTGCCGATTGGATTGGTCGCAGAACCACCATCATCGCCGGATGTGGTGTCTTCTCGGTCGGTGTCATCCTTCAGGTAGCCTCTACCTCGGTCCCTCTCATCGTCGTTGGCCGTTTGATTGCTGGTGTCGGTGTTGGTTTCGTCTCGGCCATCAACATTCTCTACATGTCTGAGGTCGCTCCCCGCAAGGTCCGCGGTGCCATCGTCTCATGCTACCAATTCGCCATCACTATCGGTCTCATGCTTGCATCGGTCGTCACCTACGCTTGCCGCAACTACCAGAACACTGGTGCCTACAGAATTCCTATCGCAATTCAGTTCGCCTGGGCCATCATCCTTTCCATCGGTCTCTTCCTCCTGCCCGAGTCTCCTCGTTACTACGTCAAGAAGCAGCAGCTCGACAAAGCCGCCAAGGCTCTCGGTCGCGTCCGTGGCCAGCCTGCCGACAGCGCCTACATTGTCGATGAGCTCGCCGAGATTCAGGCCAACTTCGAGTACGAGATGTCTGTCGGTGAAGTCAGCTGGTTGGGCATGTTCTCTGGCGGTATCACCAACCGCAACTCCAACATCCGCAAGGTCTTCATCGGTGTTTTGCTTCAGATGATGCAGCAGTGGACTGGTGTCAACTTCATCTTCTACTTCTCGACCTCCTTCTTCACCTCGATCGGTATTGAGAACCCCTTCCTCATCTCTATGATCACCACCATCGTCAACGTCTGCTCCACTCCTCTCTCGTTCTGGACCATTGAGCGCTTCGGTCGTCGTCCTCTCCTGATCTACGGCGCCATCGGTATGTGCATCTGCGAATGGATCGTTGGTATCACTGGTACCGCCGACGCTGGCTCCCGCGCCTCTCAGATCGTCCTCATCCTCTTCACCTGCATCTACATCTTCTTCTTTGCCTCGACTTGGGGCCCTACCGCCTGGGTTTCCATCGGAGAGATCTTCCCTCTTCCCATCCGTTCCAAGGGTGTTGCCATGTCCACCGCCTCTAACTGGGTAAGTTCTCTACCACCTCTATCATTCTGAAAACCTGCTGACAACCTCTCCGTTCTGGAATTGTATAATGTAAATTCGACCCTATTTCCCTGCTGTTGATGCTAGAAACGATGCTAATATATTTATAGTGCTGTCATTACTCCATACCTCGTCGGAGAGCAGGAAGCCAATCTCGGACCCAAGGTCTTCTTCCTCTGGGGTTCCACTTGCGCCATCTGCGTCCTTTTCGCCTACTTCTTCGTTCCTGAGACCAAGGGCCTGTCTCTTGAACAAGTCGACAAGATGATGAACGAAGTCTCAGCCCGCAAGTCAGCCGGTTGGGTCCCTCATGATACCTTCGCCCAGGAGATGGGCAAGGACTCTTCTGCTCTCGAGGAGATCGTTCACGAGTCCAAGGTGTAAGGAGCCTCTTCTTGAACCATTAGGTCATCTGTGACCGCTATTTGTGTTTCTTGTCCCTGTATTGTCTTATAAGCTCTATAAGCATTCCGCAATAAGTGTCTTTTAATCAAAGCATTATCCTATCTTCATACATCATTCAGTTGAATCATTTACCTTGATCGTCTCGCACATAATCGCGCTCTTGCTTTGTCCTTGGTATCCTGTACTGTGGAGTGCGTGGAAAGATTGTCTTCTATTTATCCAGCATTTCGGAGTTTCACCGAGACCTTTCCCCTTTAGGTAAATCATGTCGCCACGGGGCGTCGGTCCGACATGCGTTCGGCACTTCTGTGGCAGGAACCTCTATCTTTGAACCACCGTCGGCACTAAAGGGGTCTTTTGGAAACATAATCGATCAGCGCCTGATTCAATGTCGGCGAAAAAACTAGGCGGTTGAAATGTGCGATAAGGAGTATGTTCAATTACTCAACTCTACAGCAATATCCTGACACCTCCGTTTGAAGTCTCGGTCACTCGTCCTTCACATTCCAATCAATTCACATGGCTTTGCCGGACTCGAACAACACACAGCAGGAAGCGTTTAACAGGTGGCGCCCACGCATACATCTGATCGCGCCACGGGGATGGCTTAATGATCCATGTGCTCCTGGCTATGACCCCGTGAGTGGGAAATATCATGTAGGCTTCCAATGGAACCCGGACGGATGGAATTGGGGAAACATCGCTTGGGGTGCAGCGACATCAGAAGATCTGGTCAACTGGAAAGTCTCAGATACACCATCTATTGCGCCCTCTGCGACAGAAGATCATGCTGGAGTTTTCACTGGCGCGATAACATCTGCAAGGTTATCAAGGGAAGGTTCTCAAGACCATTTATCGTGCTTCTATACATCGGCACAAGGCTCTATTATTCACTACACTCGACCTTACCAACCAGGCTCAGAGGTTCTGCATGCAGCAACATCAATCGACGGAGGACTCTCATGGCAAAGGCACCCAAGCAATCCCTTGTTACCAGGCCCACCCTCACATCTCTCAGTAACAGGCTGGCGAGACCCATATACCTTTCACTCTCCTCAATTCGACATTGCAAGAGGATTAACCCCCAACTCAACTCTCTATGGAATCATCTCAGGCGGTCTACGAGATAGATCACCCACTATTTTCTTATACACCATCAACGATACAGATCCTACTCATTGGACATTTCTCTCTACTCTTCTGGAGCCTGGTTTGAATTTCTGCCCTACACCGCTTGGAGGTGACTTTGGCATTAATTGGGAAGTCGCCAACCTCACCACACTGAAAGATTCTGAGGGAAGGGAATTCACTATACTCATTGCAGGCGTGGAAGGCTGTAAAGTGGCAGACGCCCAATCTCTGGCAAACTCACACTCAATACCCAGAGCTGCACGTTCTGGACGCAGTCAAAACTGGCTGTGCGGAACACCGAAAGAATCATCAGACGGAATCAAACTCCAACATGGATTCTCTGGTGTACTGGACTGGGGCGTTTTCTACGCTGCAAACTCTTTCTGGGATTCGATAGGCAATAAACGCATTATCTTTGGCTGGATACTAGAAGAAGATTTGAGTGATGAGATGAGAGAGGAGCAAGGATGGAGTGGATGTATCTCTCTACCACGGACGCTGTCCATGCAGACTATCAATGGTGTGGATGCCAGCTGTAAGGCTATTTTGGATGCAGTGCCTGGATTTACTTACTGCAGCGATGGGGATGGGAATTTGAAGGTCACGACTATTTGCTGCAAACCAGCTTCGCAACTGCAGACTTTGCGGCATGGAGATGCTGTGGCTCTGAAGTCTTTGGCTTGCTTCGAGAGGCTTGAAGCAGTGAGGGAAGATACCGAGACGACTCTCAAACTCCCTGGGTTGCGAAGTCTAGAACTCGATGTGATACTTACTTCACAGAAACATGTCGAGGTACTCGGTATAGATATCTTCCACTCCTCAGGTAAATCACTAACCCCCCATCCCCCCCTTCCATCCATCCTTCTCAACTAACAAACACCACAGACCACAAACTCTTCACCCGCATCCTTTTCTCACCCCTGCAATCTCTCATCACCATCTCACGCTCCCACTCCCGTTCCTCCACCACCCCAAACCCAATCTCTCTACACAACGAAATCGCTCATCATGCTTTCCTATCCCTTCACGACCCGACTAACAAAACAGTCAAACCTGAAGATTTAGAGGTTAGAGTTTTCTATGACGTTAGTGTGTTGGAGGTTTTTGTTAATGGGAGGACTGTGGTTACTACGAGGGTATATCCTGAGAGTGGGAAATGCTTTGGTGTGATGCCGTGGGTGGTGGGGAAGAGTGGCGATGGTGTGGGGATGGAGAGGTTTGAGGTTTGGGAGTTGAGGGGGAAGGGTTGTTGATGTAGAAGAGTCGAGAATATTATATCTTTACACATAGGATGGGATTTTGAGATCTTGGGATACGGGTTAAGGCAATAGATACATGAGGTATTCCTTGATGGTGTGTTTCTTAATTTAACGAGGGAATAACAAAAGATAATAGAACTGTCAACGATTCTGTTACTCAAAGCAAGGGTTTGGTACCGTATTCGCCAATTTAATCGACAGGTGAGGGGCTTGAGATCATACTGTTCTTCATCGGATATCTACATCACATGCTCTCATGCCATTTGACGCTGGTCTTTCCATCAAGAATCATCCAGGTGGCCAGAGATATCTGCTGCGAACAGTTCTGTTCGCTTTCTTTGAACTACACATATACGAAAACAGAACAAGAGAAATCTGCGAGCGGAAACAGGCAAAGAGAGATAAGTTGAAATGGAGATATGCTTTTTTGCTTTTCTTTGATGAATAAAATGCTAAATGTATGAAGAGGCCGGTATGTCTTGCCCCCATGAATGCATATTCTGCAATGCGTATGACCCGGTTCATCAGAAACCACTGGCTGGACTTTTCATATTGCCCAATGGAGAGGAGATCAAGCTCTGCGCTTCAACCCCTCAGTCTCAGTATCCCTACCCGTAGCCCCCACAAGCGTCTCCCCATTCAACTCAACACTAGGAACCATCTGCCTCACCTTATCCTTCTCCTGTTCCTCCACAACCTCCTCCTCATCCTCTTCGTCATCACTCCTCTCATCTTTAGCAACAGAACTTCTAACAAACCTCCACGCAATCCTCAAAATCAACACAAACCAAAATACATTGACGGCTTGCAAAGCAAACAGCAGTGCAAAAGTGATGATTTGAGAGATCCAGCATTTGTATTGTTGGGTTTCCCAGTTGAGTTCGTAGGGGCCGACGGTGCGGAAGGTGGTTAGAGTGGCCCAGAGGATGTAGAAGTTTAGGTAGTGGCGGAGGTAGAACCAGACGCCGATGAACAGGCCAAAGTAAGGGCCTGTGATGGGTGAATTGAGGTAATTGAGGACTTTGGATGTCTGTAGAAAAGGATGTCGATTAGTAACATTACTTCCTCTCAGAAGCGCGACAAGAAAACTTACGGCAAGGAAGAAATCAGAGATATCCATGGTAATGTAAACGGCAATACCCATGTAAGTGAAATGGAAGCGGTAACTCAACCAAATCAAAGCCAAAGTAACCACATGATGCAACACCAACTCTTTGAAATCCTTCCTCGGCTTCTCCAGCATGAGCAACAGCACAATAGCCTGCTGAGCCCAATAACTCGCTTGCAGCAGATAGTAAGCCTTGAACACAGCCTCGTGACTGCGGTGAGGGAAACCCTCAAACATGGCATCCGTATTGAAATACCAGACTGGCGAGCGACGCATAACGTACAAGCCAAAAGGACCGAAAATGGCAAAGTAACAGGCCGTGTAGAATTGCTCCATGAATCTGGCTTGTTTTGCTTTTCTTTGGATGCCCAGACGAATGGCCAGAGGACGGATCATGCGCTGCATGAGAAACTCGCGGGTGAAGCTCAGGACAATGGTGTAGAAGGCGACAAAGGCAAAATCGGCTTTGCCCTTGCCATATTGAGTTGGCTCTCCAGCAGGGGTGTCTAGCGGATAGGCGAGGAAGATGCAATAGTAGAAGGGGTTCGAGGTCGAGGGGTTGACGGCGTAGAGAGCGAGGATGACGAGCATGAGGATCAAGGGATTGAGCCATGTGTGACGGAGCGAGACGCGGACATAACGTCTAAGGAGACTGCGTGCCTTGCGGCGCTTGGATGTTCGTGTAGCCTTGTCGTTGGTCGGGGTTGATGTACGCTGCGAGGGCCTATCAGTCCAAGGGTCGGCGTCGAGATGGGATACAGTATAGACACACCTGAGGCAGCAATGACAAGGTCGCGAGAGCAGAGGCTCCAGTGTCACCTCGAGGCTCTCCTCCAAGACTGCTAGACTTGCGCCGGGGCCGAGGCTTGGTCATTGTGACTGGCGGGCCGTCATGTGTGTCGAATGCCCCTTTGGGTGGGCTCAATGGAGGAAAGGGCTCCATCTTGCAGCTTCCTCGAGTGTCGTCGATCTGTTGCAGGCGCGTGAACCCAAGGTAAGGGAAGGTGCGACTGGAAACAACCAAAAATTCATCACCGCCGGTGCCCGGGGATCATCAGCACCGGTCTGAGTGTGGGGGCCTCCCGCCAACAACCAATCTCGGCGCTTCCCCTTGCCGCGTCCTGCCGACTCAATTTCACATGTTTCACCCTGTGACGTCTGTCTCGAAGATAATTCATGTGATTTTCGAACCACTGTCTGCCTCTAATGCTGCCCTTATGCCATGCTTGCAATCCATTTCTGTGCTTCAATCATCTTTACCTCGAAGCCATCTGTTTCTCTTTCCCTCTTGAAGCCGTGACTTTGTTCTGTCTGCGAATACTTTTGTATTCGACATGTGTCGCGTGCCTCGGCAGCCATTTGCTTAATCTCTTGCTTGTGCTCAGTGCACTCTCTGTACTGCATCATTTCCTTCACTCCACCTCCATAGCATCACCACCCTGACCTGCACGCTTCTCCGTCTTGACGTACTCGACAAACTCGTCAATCACACCAGGCCAGGCAGAGTCCTCACTCCAGAAGCTGAGTTGCTCGTCGCCAAGCGTCTTCTCGGCGAAGACCAGAGTCTGATCCCACATGTCCTTGTTGACACTCTTCTTGTACTTCTCGGTGAGGAATTCGATCCACCAGTCTAGCCAGGGTGTGGTGGGTGATGACCATTCGAGCGAGGGGTTGGTCAACAGCAGACGCCAGTATTCTGTGGCGGCTTCAAGTGCGAGTGCTTTTTGACCAGGTTGGCGGGCGAGTATGAACGTGTGCTTGTAGATTGACTTGAACGTGGGACGGAACGAGGTTTCGGTGAGGCTGGCGCGTCTCTGCTGCACCATGTCGCGCATCTTGGTGACATCGCTGATACTGCACATCTCTTGTCAGACATGGCGTGCCTTGCGCAGACTCCAGAGAACTTACCCAAGAGCAGCAAGGCTGTCAACAAACTCAGTGCGCGTGAGCTTTCCAAGAGTGGGCGACTTGACCATTTCAGAAAGGATGAGTGAACCGACGTCGTCAGGGCTGATGTCAAGGTCCTCGAGCAGTTTCATGGTGCCTTCAATGTTGACCTCGTCGGGCTCGTTGGCCACATCGTCGCGGTACTTGTCGAAGAGTTTGTTGAGTGTGCTTTTGCTGGCAGTGCTACCGCCGCCGCTGCTGGAACCCGACTGGAAGTATCTGGTAGGGTTGTCAGATAAAACGAGCTTGCATAAGGAGTAATCAATGTCCATAGGGTCGGACATGTCGGAAAGTGCATGCGCGCAAGAGGGAAGAGTTCGTGGCAAGCACTAGGATTCTTGTGCTTCACTCCTGTGTCGTCGTTCGTGTGCAGTCTCATACAAACGCGTCGCTGCCGAGACACATCGTCGTCGAGTCGAGGGCAAGCTGAGACCGACGTGCGCAAGCCCCTTCCTCTTCCCTTGTAAATCTTCCCCCTCTTGTAATGACAGACTCGTGAAAATGCAATGAAAGTTTTTTGACCTACGCGTTTGTTGCTACCTGAACGTTCCATCCATGTTGACGCAAGACCTTTCCTGCCGTTGTGCGATCCGTGTTAGTGAAGTCGACAAAGCTCTGGATGGCGGCCTTTTGCGAGGCTGTGTATGCTGGAGGCATGGTTGTACTGTGTCAGCCGACTGTGCCCAGGAAGAAGCGAAAGATATGCGTTCGAGCGGAAACAGATGGCAGTGTGCTAAGAACGGATGACAAGCTTGGTTGCGCGATAGATGATGGTTCAAAGGAAAGTTGATCAACAGCCAAAGGCAGCGACGCCGATGACGCCGACCATGTGCTCAGATCCGAAGCCGCTCAATCGATAAGATAACGAAACGCTCGGACCAAAAACATCATGCCAAAACGGCTATACCATCATGGGCAGAGGACGGGTATAAAGGTATAGAGATATGTTTGAACTTACCGGGCTTGCTGGGCTTGGTCCTCTTGATCGGAGGCGAGGAGGTAGCGTCCTCGGTCTCAGTTGGAATTGCTCTCTTTCCTTTCTTTGTGCCGGCCATGTTGATGAGGGTATGGTCAAAGATCTTTGACTTGTCCCTGAGTGGTCGGTACTGGGCTTGGGAAGTACAAGATCGGGTTGAAGGTCGGTTGTTGTAGGATCTTATTGTGAATGAGAGTAACAAAGTAAAGAAGTAGCGACCTCGCGTGGAAGGTGTTGGCTTGATTCACTAATTCAAGGAGAACAACACGAGCGCCATTTGTTGTTCGAAGAGAAGGATGGATGTGGTCAAGGAGGTCGGAGGTGACAATAAAATTACAGGCGACAACACATGCAACGCATGGAAGCCATGTGAATCTCGAGCCCCTGCTTGGCAGGAACAATCCAAAGAAGGAGCAACTGCGGTATTGTGAGAAAGTCCGAATGATGTGTTTTCTGTTAACAATGATAAAGCAAAATATTACAGTAGAGGGATATATAACTACAGGAGCTCGTCGAATACCTGCCTCTCAATCACCAAGGGGCATTGCCTCAAGCTCCTCGCTCAAAGATTTCCAATTCTCTGCACCCAACTCGGCGTACTTGACACGCTCTTGCGACCACTCCTGGTGCATTCTGCTGACGTGGTATTGGGATGCCTGGAAGTGTACAATCTCATCGCGCACACACTCCTTGATGAAGACGCCACGAGCGTGTTGGTCGACTATCGATTGCTTGTCCTACGCCTGATTAGTAAAAGTACAACCTGTATTGGGCCAGAGAACATACCTTAACGATGGCGCTCTCAACCTTCTCGGCCTCGCCAGGCTTGATTTGAGACTCCTGTCGTGCGCGAATGCCAGCCAGCTTGCTCTCGTTCGAGGCAATACGACGTTCCAATTGAGGAATGTTGTCGCGCGCATAACGATCACGACGGTCGAACATGTCGCGCATGCTGACCAGAGCATCGCGCTGGCGCTTGAGGTCCTCCAAGACACCCAAATCCCAAGCTCTGGCCTCATCCTCGAGGAGAGTCTGGTTGGTGGAGAGATGTTTGGCTGTGCCATTGAGACCACCGTTCAAGAGCTCTACTTCGTTGGTGTCCATGGCGTAGGTGTCGGCGGAGCATTCTGTCAGGCTACCAAGGGCCATTGAAAGACGAATGTATTCGCTCGCAAGGCCCTCGTTACGCTTGATAAGTCGCTCGACCATGCCACACATGTTGATATAAACCTCGGTCGAGCGGCGCACACCACTTCGTACCGTGTCAAAGAGGTCGGAAAGGTTCTGGGGAAGTGAGTCTTCGAGACCTGGAGGAAGAGGCTTGCCAGTAAATTCTTCTTGCACAGAGATCGAAGCCTGCTTTCGCCATACAGCAAGTTCCTGGAAACAGTTAGTCAAGGTCAATCGATACAAAGGGCAGGGGCCGAACGTCTACCGTAGGGACAGTCAAGAACATGATGACGAGCTGGTCTTGACTCAGAGCAGGATGGCGGACGAGAGCGTTTGCGAAGCGAGCCAGACCTCTCCTTCGCTTCTCGATGAACAGATTATCTGCAGCAATGTGCTTGCCGTTGACTGTGCGATTGTCAGCTCCATCGTCTCAAGCAATCCTCATACAACTCACTGGCGACACGCTTGGGCGGTAAAAGAGGAAGCTGTCTGAAGGGGAACTTCTTGTGCAAGCAGTCCAACAACCAAACAAAATCGCTGTAGCGACGAATGACACGGCTATTCCTCCTGATGCTGGAGACTTCGTAGTTGCGATGCTGGAACAAAAACATGCCTTCCTTCTCTTCAAGTACATTGACAGTAACGAGTTCTTCGGGGCCTGTTGCGCCACTGGGTCTAGAAGCGCCGAGTGGCCTTCTCACGCTGCCTGAGATTTGGTTGTTCTCGCCTTGCGGCTCGCCGAAGCCTTCGTTACCGGGAGCTGCGTTGAAGCCATCGTTCGAGGCAGAGTAACCGCCCCAGCCACTCTCGGCTGTTGTTGGTCGCGAAGGATCGAACGAGGAAGGATCGGTGGTGGGAGAATCAGACTTGTCGGCGACGGAAGTAGTGGTGAAGTTACTGGTCGTTCGGACGTGGGGCGGGTCGGCGCGACCATTGACTCCACCATTGGGGTATGAGGGAGCAGCTGCTTGAGCGTACGAAGGGGCAGCGGCAGGTTCGTGGTGGTGGTTTTTGTGGAGCGAAGGACTTCCCCAAGGGTCGTCACCAAAGCCGAAGCCAGGAGTTTCGATATTCTGAGATTGCGAGGCGCCTGAGTCTGCTTGAGGAGGAGGACCGGTGGGAGTTCGTGGAGGCTTCTGCTCTTGTTTGGGAGGGGCGGTGAGAGAGGGCAGGTTGGGAACGGGCAATTGTCTTCTACGCTCATCGACAGCATCCAAACCAAGCTCTTCACCCTCTTGTGCCAGACCGATCAGGGCCAAAACAACATTGACCTCGCCGCGACCTAGGACACGTGAGTGGTCGGCGTCTGTCGCACTAATAAGATCGAGAATCTTGGATTGCTCAGGTTGTCCAATGCTGCTCTGCGACAACAGAGTCTTGATCTGGGCAAGGGTAACGGCGCCCTGAGCGGTGCTCTGGGAGAGCAGGGTATCGAAGAGGTTGACGTAGGATTCGGGCACATCGCTAGGCGGCAGCAGTGTCTTGATCAAGTCTCCCCTCTGACGGGTGCTGTTATGCTTCTTGGGAGCAGGGAAGTCCCAAGGCGATTGACCGTCGTCTGCATTGTCCGTCTCGGCAAACAAGCCCGAGTTGGCCGAGGTGCTGCGAGCGGCGGGCTGTTCGTCGTCGTCAAACAGCGACGACTTGTTCTGGCGTGCTGCCGGCGTTGGCGGCGGTGACTCTCCGAAAAGCGACATGGTGGGATGTGCGGCGCGTGTGCGAGACCAAGGGAGCACAAGGGAGAAGACGGACAGCAATGGACGCGCTGAGACAAGGCAGGACAGGCAGAGACAAGGCAGGACACCAGGCCCGCCGTTCTCCGCTACATCTGGGGAGCTCGCGAGACGATCACGCCGTCCGTGCTCTAACCAAAACGTCACTTCCACCGCCATCCACTGCCAAGCTCCAACTGTCAACGCATACCTATGAACTCTCTTTTACTACAAATCAGCTTCGATGACCATGACCAAATTACGGCCTACACTGTTCTTGGGACTTGATGATGCTCAATGATAGCACAATCAGCTTTGTGCAGGAAGCCACGACTGCAACAGATTGATGTGTACTGGCCGACAACAATGCTTGGATGAACTTCGGCCAAATATGTGTCAGGGTGCTGCTGCTAACAAGCAATTTTTGGTCTCATGGCAACATAGGGACCGCATCACTATACATAAGCGCTCTATTTCAGACTGGCTGGGTCTCTATAGTACATTTGCAGCTATACTGTAAGTTACACGCTGCTGGTTCGGCTGGTTGTGCCTCCACGGCGCGATTCTGTAAAATTGACAAAACTCTTCAAGAAGTCTTGTGGTTTGGTTCAGAGTCGCAGCTCAAATATTGCAAAACCACCAAATTTCTTCCGTTAGAAAGAAAAGGAGACCAGAGAGATTCTTAAGAAGCCAGAACGTACTATACAATCAGCTGGATATATTGCAGGTTCGATCACTCTTGAAATTGCTTGTCGTCAAGGATTGTATCAACCCGATGCTCCGATAATCCAGCTTCTCAAAGTGGCCAAAAGTCTTGGTCTTGCGCACGGCCTCGATAATCTCCAGAAACCGCGGACACACTTCAGCCTCACCCGCGTCATCGATCAGCATCCCTCACACTTCGAATTCATCAATCAGGCGTATGTATATGCAACCTCGCTCTGGTCGGTGTCTGATCTGGTTTCTAAGAAGTAGAGATACGGCCTACTTGGGCCACATGAGAATGTCGCAAAAAGGCTATCGTCATCCAAGATGAGACAATGGAATGGAGTCAACGATCCTTCAACAGAGAAGCCCACTGCGTGGCTGTCTCTCGAATCTTACTAGGACACGCTCTGAAGGTCTGTGAGTTCCGTCTGAAGACCAGCTCTTCCTTATCGGCTTTACTCTACCAACCGGTGCGTACGCCGACTTGACCCGAGTGTCTGCGTCCTCCTCGCAGGACCCAATGGAGAAGCACGAGAGCCCGATTGACTACCGACTTTACTCTCTGTCGAAAATTTCGACCACGACCAATGAATTCCGCGAACATCGACAGGGTCTTGAGTTTATCGAGATTGCAGGTGTCCGACTTTATGAACCCACGCTGCGTCAATGACCCGAGATCTCTTGCAATATGAGGCACGGCCGACTGATCGTGCATCGTACACAAGTCCCAAATGGATGGTACTTGACGTTTCAGCAAAGTCAAGCCCTTGCATACAAGACAATCTCCCACTATCCGGTCGTCTCCACTATCGTTCTTTATGTCACGACAGCGGCTTGGCCACGTGGGCAGGACGGAAACACGAACCCAAGGACACCCTTCTATTCAAACCTACCTGTCAAGCAGGTACATGGCGACAAGGTCCTGATCCCGTAATGCCCGCATGGACAATGTGTAGATCGTGGGCAATACCTCGAATCATGCCTGCCCCTACCATTGATTCACTTTGCATGACCGCACAGGCAGCATGTTTGAGAGTTGCACAAAATCTGGCGAGTGCCTTTGTCATACTCACAAGATCTCTGATCCACTCTGTTCAGACATCAGCGTCAATCATTCGTACGAGAGCAACTGCTCGCATCTTCGTTTACGTCACATTAGGGGACGACGACAATCATATCATGACCGCGAGTGGTCTTGTCTTGCCAGACTCGGTCCACGTTCCGAAGCTGTCGCGTTGGGAGTGACCATGCAATGATCTCCGTGATCCCAAGACTCGTACGGATTCCATTCGGAACAAATCACACTATGGTTCAATGGTTGTATTCGAGTCAGGGAATCCTCCAAGTTGTCATTTCAGTAGGGAGCCCGCTCAAACAACAGCAACGTTCATAGCTGAGTGGATCAGTTCTATAGGCGATCGTCGCCATCTGATCCACCAGTTTTACACGCATCAAGACAATGGATACATGTGACGAGACCCTGACGAGGAGCTTTCTACAATTTACGGCCGAAGTGAGCGGAGGAGTGAACCGTAGTCGATCTTGCGGTATTTTGCTTTGGTTCCAAACAACAGTACAGCAACACTTGATCCCACGATTGACCTTACGCCTGCATGATTCAGACCAAACCTACACGGAGCTCTCTATTTACCCCTCATTCTATTGGTAGGGGTGTAGAACATCTCATTCGACGATCGCCGTCCCAAGAAAAAGCCGAGCCAGAGTGGTGGGATGACGACGGAGTGGAAAACATCGATCTACGTTTTGAACCCGGTACCCATGTCCGAGGGTTTATGCTTATCCCACGAGGATTGAGCCGAACATTTTCTGGTTTGGGAACGAACGGAGACCAAGCGTGTTCACCCAAATTCGGAGTCACACTAGTTTACCTGACATCTGGAAGATCATGCTACGAATACGTCGACTCATGTCAAGAGTTGATCGATCCATGAGCACCAACGTTGAGCGTCATGTTTAAAATGTCCAGGAACAGAGCGTGCATGCATGCATGTGTGCGGAGTACGAATCGAAAGCGTTGCAAGATGGCGACCACGCTATTGCGCAGCTACAACTAGGCACCTGCAACTTGATGTCAACCGGTGGATACGACGGCTTGCTTTTGATCAACGCTATACGTTATCGGGCTGGTCCGCACGGCCCGATCTACCAAAGAATCCCTGCACGCTACCCCACACTTCCCAAAGAGGCTCTTGCTGATCTACACTTTTCCTGAAGACACCTCACGGTCGCTCAATCGGGTTATGTCGAATAGGTGGTGCTTAAGCATGTGGACAGTGCGTGCATGGAACGTGAGCATGCCGATACATCCTCTCGACATTCTGGCGAGGCACCTACCTGACAGAAAGCCACGCTCAGATCAAGTAACATCACTCACAACTCTAATGCAGTGGCTGAATTGCAAGTGGTGGTTGTCTGACTCTGTCAGACCTCAGCTGGACAAACCGTACCTGGTACCTATCATGATGGTGCTCGGATATACGAGCATGGAGCTAGCAAGACAGCTCCAACCTGATGTCACTATGTCACTTTGACATGTGTGGATGAGCACGTCAGTCTCCATTTTGTTGTCAACCCCCAGGAGTATCCAACACATTGTACTGAGAGACAAGATCTGCAAATCAACTCAAACGCTTGCAAGTTCGTAGCTGGTATTGCAGGGAAGACCCACTGCAGATCGACTTACCCATCTTTAACCGAATTTGTCAAGCAACTTCACGATGGATCCGAAGGTAACGACGTCAATGAGAGCATGCAATGAGGGAACTCATGCAGGCTCATCATAGAGCTCGAGGTATATAAATGGTTCAGCTCTGGTTCTTCCTCCATCTCATATCATCTACACTTTTCATTATCACCAAATCTCATCATGGAACAACCTCAAGTCGAACAGAAGCAAGACTCTCCCGTCGAGGCAAGCTTCAGCATGGACAAGCTTCGCGCTGCCCTTCCCGTTGATGCTGTCCTCAGCAGATCTCAGTCCATGTACTCGAATGTGGGCGGAGACTTCTCATCCAGATCCGCGTCTGGTAGCTCATCAGTCGCACACCGCGCCATGCGTCGCTCGACTTCGAGTGCGTCCCGCCGCCGCAGCTCATTGGCATCTTCATCCTTCCGTAACTCGCTGGCCATTGAGAACACTGCCAGTGCCGAGACCAAGTTCTTCGCCTTCCTTGATCTGGTCGCCAATGCTTCAAAGGAAGCCATCTCGTTGAAGGAGCTTTGGTCTCAGATGGCCGCCGAGCGCCGCAACTTCGCTGCTGAACGCGAGGAGCTTCGTGAGCAAATTGAAGAGGTCACCTACGAGCTCGAGACCAAGCAACAAGACAATCACAGACATGATGGTGAACTTGTCGAGCACAAGGAGAAGGTCCGCGCCATCTCTATCGAGCTTACTACCGCCATCAACAGACTCGCTGCCGAGAAGAACAAACTCTCCGAGCGTGACCAACACATTGACCGTCTTCGCAACGAGCTTATTGGTCAGCAAGAGCTCCAGTCAACCTTCCGCACACAGATCGACCGCCTGAAGTCCGAGTACCAGTCTCACGAGACATTGTTCAAGGCCATGCAGGACGACCGTGATGGTGCAAGAGAAGATGCCGACAGATACCAGCGTAACCTCCAAAGAGTCACTCAGGAGCGTACTGAGATCAGCAACAGACTCGAGGAGGTTCAGACCAACCTCGAGACTCTTCGCAAGGAGGCTCTCATCTCTGCCGAGCGTCTGAGAAAGTACGAGCTCGACCAGGACGAGAAGATCCACGAGATCAACCGTCTCAAGGAAGAGCTCCGCAAGTCTCGCAGCAGAGAGGAGGAGTCTGGCTCCGAGCTTCTCATCATCTCCGAGAAGTTCAGCCAGTCCAATCGTGACATCAGCAAGCTCAAGGATACCCTCCGTACCGTCGAGGGCGAGCGTGATGAGCTCACTCACATCGTCGATGTCAAGAACCGCGAGATCAAGTCCACCATCGCCAGACACGACGAGGTTCAGACTCTTCTCCTCGAGAAAACCACTCAACTCGACGCCCTCAGACGCGAACTCTCCATCTTCGAAGACCGCCTCCGCAGCGCCGAGCTCGAGAGAGACGAAAAGCACGAAGCCCTCGAGCACTCCCGCGAGCAACACAAACTCGTCATCATCACCCGCGACGAGCTCCAAAACGAACTCATCACCGCCCAAGGCAAAGTCGACGCCCACAAGCGTCAAATCAACCTCCTCACCGACACCGCTCAAAAGACCGAACAACTCATCATCGACACCCGCGCCGAGATCACAAACCTCAATGGCGTGGTCAAGGGTCTCGAGCGCGAACGCCTCGACTGGCAAAAGAAAAACACCACCCTCACCGACCAGCTCGTCGAACTCAAGGGCCGCATCGTCATTCTCCAAACCGAGATCCACGAAGCCGGTGCTGAGCGCGAGGGTCTCCGCGACGAGCTGCGCAGATCCCGCGAGGAGCTTGAGGAAGTCACCGAGACCATCACTCAAGACGGATCCGCAGAGTTTGAATTTGAACTCGAAAACATGCGCGCTATGCTGCGTGAGGCCCGCGAGCAAAAGGAACAGGCTATTGCTGCCCGTGCTTCTGCTGACCGCGAGCGTGATGAGGTTTACTCCAAATATGAGTCCAAGTGCCGTGAACTCGAGCGCTTTGAGGAGGAGTCTGCGAGCCAGATGCGTGCGATTGCTCAGTCTTCGGGTAGTAAGAGTTCGACCACCACTACTACTAAGAAGAGCAGTAGATCTTCTGCTGGCGGTAGTATGATGCGTACTGAATCGCATTCATGATTTGGATTGGGGATCAAGGAGAGGATTAACCAGATTGAAGGAATGAATGAATGTCCCAAAGGTCTTTAATTAATGGCGGAGCTTTTCCTTTGTATTGTAACTCACTCTTACGAATCTGAATTTATTTGCGATTCTTTCCTCTCGGTGTCTCAAAGTTGCAATTCTCGATTATTCATCTCTCTTATTACTTTCTACATCTTCTTCCTCTCCTCTACTCCTTATACACCCAAATCAACATACTCTGATAATCAGCCAAGTTCCACTCCAAATTCAATCCTCCATTCATCAGCGTATTTCCACTCAACGTGCCATTAAACACCCCACTCTCCACCCTATACCTTGCCGTCGCATTCAAGCCTTGCATCCTCAACGGAGGCGGAGCAGGTTTAATAACCGCTTGTTGCTGGAACGCAAACAATACTGCTGTATTTTCGTCTTCAGAGACAAATTGCACAGCAGGCCAATTGCTATCTCCAGGCCATGCAATACGGTAAAAGGCACCTGAAATAACGATCGGGTTAATTTTCTCATGGGTGGCGATGATGGAGGGGATGGCTGCGCGTTCTTCGGCAGAGAGGTCGACGGGGTTGAGTTCGAAGCCGAAGGAGCCACACATGAGGGCCACATGAGCGCGATACTCAATGGAGATGTTGCGGTTAGTGAGGCCATTAGGGACTTTAGACACATGACAAGCCATTGCAGATAATGGATATGCAAGTGATGTTCCCAATTGAATGGTCAAGCGATCGGAGGCATCTGTGTTATCAGACGTCCAGGATTGAGGATAGTAGTGTAGGATTCCGGCGTCGAAGCGGCCGCCGCCGGATGCGCAGCCTTCCCAAAGAATGGAAGGGTATGAGCCGGTCAAGTTGTCCATGACGCGATACATGCCTAGAGTGTATGCGTAGTCTGCGGCTGGCGAAGACATCTCATGTATACCTCTGTTGTTGTCCCATTTGATGTAGGAGATATTGGCAGAGTTAATGATACCGGAAATGGCATTGATGAGATAATCCTGGACTTCTGGGAGTCCGAGGTTCAAGACTAATTGAGTGCGGGTGAGTGTGCGGAGATGGTTGCCGGCATGCATGACCCAATCGGGATGTTCATGATACAGAGTAGAGTTTGGATTGACCATCTCAGGTTCAACCCAGATACCGAAGGAGAGATCGTTGGTGGTGTTTGCGACTGCATAGCTATCAACAGTGTTGACGTAAGGACCCAGACCATTGGGGAAGCGAGCAGGGTTTGGTGTCCAATCTCCCAGACCAGCGGTATCGTTTGTGCGAGCATATGGTGCAGTGCCAAACCAACCATCGTCCATGACGAACAGCTTGATACCGAGTTCAGCAGTCTCCGATGCAAGGTTCTCAAGCGAAGACTCATTGATATTGGCACCAAGACCTTCCCACGAATTGAGCAGAACCGGTCTTGTCTCGAAAGTGTGGGTTGATCTCGAAAGATGATTACGGTATAGATCATGGAAAGATCTCGACATACCGCCAATACCTTCAGATGAGTAGATCGCAACAGCTTCAGGAGATTGGAAAGTTTGGCCAGGACCAACGGGAATGCTAGCATGGAGAGGATTCAAGCCGAGCAAAACTCTCACCAATCCATGAGAAAAGCGCTCAGCAGTTGCAGCAAAACTGCCAGTGTAGACAAGATTGAACCCCCAAGCTTCGCCAGAAGTCTCGGTTGTTGTGGGCGAGTGAAGAGCAAAGAAAGGGTTGTGGACGTGCGATGAGTATCCCTCAGTACTTCTGAAGCCAGTCTCGCCAAAGTCGACGTTTCTGATGACTCTGTTGGCTTCGTGAGACCAATCACCTTGCAGCTCCAGCATCTTCAGGTCGAGATTCGGAAGATCAGTGCTGAAACTAGCCGCTCGTTCGATAGAAATGTTGTTGGTGCCATTGTTGGTGATCTGAAAACTTCTTGCAATAGCGTTGTATTCAGGGAAGACTGAGTATGACAGGGCGGCAGAGATATCCGAGTAGTTGTCATATAGCTTGACGATAAGAGTGGTAACCTCTCCCTCTTTACCAAAAGTCGCAGGAAGCCCAATCAACGATGGTTTCCCTTGGACAATCTCATGGCTTTGGTATGTAAAAGCAGAGACGGTATCACCATCAGCATGACTGATATGAATAGCAGGAAGGCGGAAATCGCTACGACCGACATCCGGGAACTCGCGGCGAACATTGGTTAAACCAGGAGTGCCCACGTTGTCTAAGCCTGTGCTCCATCCTGAATTGGACAGATACACTGGGGGAGTAAAGTCATCTACTGGTCCGCCGAAGTGATCAGAGACGAGGTCTCCAGAACGAGGGTCGACATGAAAGCGGTATGAAACACCAGCACCGCTTAGTGAGAAGTTTGTGCCAGAGGCAGTGATGTCTGAAAGTCATATTAGCTCCCATACAGCAATATCGTGCTTAATTATTGACATACCTCCACTAACACAAGCCACCAGCCCAGCAACGAGCGAAAGCCGAAACAAACGATTCGTAGAAAACATGGCAAAAACTCAATGATTGAGAGAAAAGTCCTGGCCCACAAAACACAGGCGCATCATTTATATATGTCTTAGCACAACCGGCAAAATACTGTCTTGGCTGACTGTTGATCATGGAAGAAAAGCTGGAGATCGACATGGGATGTGGGGTAGATTTGAGTAGAGGGGAAACGAAGTGGTGGTTGAATCGAGCGCCTCGCTGTCGTGCCTGCTGCGCACATGGCGTGGTACAGGTACAATACACCGTGGAAGTTGGAGGCTTTCGGATGCAACCCTAGCGACCAGTCGGACCGAGCAATATATTGAGGTTGAACTTCCCTAGTGCACATATTGCAGACTTACTCAAACACTACCATCTGTCTGCTCAGAGACGGATTGACCTACGCAGGCTCATTACTGTTCCTTTCATGAGTATGAGGATTCATCGGCTGTCTGATCTCCTCATACACGCAGCAAGATGGCGGGTGGATGCATGCAGATGAACAGCAGAAGGGGCAGGTGGTAGAAAATGTAAGTGACGTGCAGGAATATCCCAGCCTCCCCAGGTGGAGAAGAAGCTTGAAAGCGGGGTTCACAGCGGCACCAGCGGGATCTGGCGGGGTGGCGAGGCGGAATCGCCAAGCATTAGTACGACAACGAGGATACCACGGGTTGTGCAGAGAGGATGAAGAAAAGCTCCTTGCGGATGTCATATAAATGCTCAAGACCTACAAAGAATCACCCTAGCCTCAACACTCTAACAGCATTTCCACCCATAACATCTTCCCTACCCTGTTCATCAGCACCAAACACCCCACCCACAGCCCTCTCATTCGTCTTGACAGAAAGCCACTGCCCCTCATCCTCATCAAGCGGAGGAAAGAATGGATGATCAGTTCCAAACATCAATCTATCTTTCCCACTAGCTTCCATGGCAGCTTTCAACCCCGCTTCTCCATAAACCACTGCGTCGAGATAGATATTCGTCTTCAGGATATCCCAGATAGATCTTCTGCCTGCGATTTTGTTTGCTTGCTTTAGATGTCCGTCGTGAGCAATGCAGGATTCGATTCTGCCGGCGAGGAAAGGTAGGGTGCCGCCGGAATGGGCAAGCAACATTTCCAGACTCGGGAATTTGTCGAAGACGCCTGAGAGGATGGCACGGGTGATGGCGATGGTTGTTTCGAGGGGGAAACCCAGGGCGAGTGGGAGAACGTGTCCGTACTCTGCTGCTCTATCGCCATATACAGAGGCGGGAAGACCATAATGAGGGTGCAAGAAGACGAGCTGATTGGTAGATTGTAGAGCAGACCAGATGGGTTCGAGAGCTGGGTCGTCTAGTCCATTACCCAGACCTGAAGTACCAATGATGACGCCGCGGAAATGTGAGAGGGTGGTCAATCGCTTGATCTCAGCAACGACTGCATCTGCACCTGCACTGAGTGGTAGAGTGCCAAACGCGTATAGGCGACCTGGGTGACGAGAACACACTTGCTCAACATCATCGTTGATCTGTGTTGCCACAGAGGCAGCATCAGAAGCATCACACCAATCTAGCCATGGATTCGCGAGAGAGATGACACTGATGTCGATGTGGTGTTTATCCATAAACTTGATCTTTTCCTCTTCTTCGTAGTATTCAGGACCAATGGGGCGTCCGCGTGCAGTAGATGTTGCTGCATCTTCGCTGGGCAAAATCACAAGTCTTTCTCCGGCTGATGGATTGTCTGCAAAGGTGCGCATGTAAGGGACATCGGAGCGTGAGCGAAGGAGCGAAACATATGCCGGTGGGTAGATGTGTGTATGAACATCGACAACTGGTGCCATGATTGTGACGGTGTGTTTGTGTGTGGTGTGTTAGAGGGAAATTGTGGATGTATGGGAAGAACAGAGAGTCAGGTGCTGGCAATTTTCAGTCTGACAGCTACAGCTGTACATGTCACGCCATGACCAGCGGTGAGTTGAACACCTGGTCTTTTGTGTCTGATCAATAACATAAACTTACAGCGATAGGAGAGCGATATGATAAGAAAGACCGGAACAGAAGGTGTAGCTCACCCCGCATTTGGGAACCCCACCACGATAGGGACATACTTCGCCTATCGAAGCACGACAGAGATAAGAAATGGCTGGCGCGAAGGTGGTGGAACGATAAGCAGAGCTGAAGAGGAGATGAAAAGATACAAATACCGCAAGTGCATCTTTTGCAGTTGTTGTTAGTCATTCTTCACCAACATCTTACCTGAAAACGATATCGAAATCATGAGCACTCCTACGGTCACTACAGCGGTGGGCGCCGATAATCTTACCATTCCCGTGAATATTGCAAGCTGCGTGATGCAGAACTCCGACTGACAGAGCTAGCTCATCGACTTCTCTGCCTTCCAGACGACGGACCCTACCATCCGTGAAGCTACAGCCAAAGCTATCCTATCAGGCTTCCAAACAGCAGGCTTCATCTACATCCGCAATCACGGCATTGACAAAGCGGCAGTTGAAGAAGCATTCAAGTACAGCGCAGAGTTCTTCAAGAGACCAGTCAGCCAAAAAGAGCAGCTTGCATGGACGACACCGGAAGCCAACCGTGGTTACGTCCGTCAAGGACGTGAAAAGACGACGGATCTTGTAGATCCTGTCGAGATCGAGAAACAAAGAGCCCTCGAAGGAGCCGATCTGAAAGAGTCTCTAGAAATCGGTCGTGAAGGTGTTGAAGGATTGGAAAACCGATGGCCGGATCGATTTGACGAAGAGGGTGGAGTCTTCAGAGAAAAGATGTTAAGCTTTTTCGAGATCTGCAAAGACCTCCATGTGCAAGTGATGCAGGCCATTGCCGTTGGTCTGGGCATCGACGAGCACTGGTTTGACAAGTTCTGCAACGCAGGCGACAACACTTTGAGGCTGTTGCACTACCCTGGAGTGGACAGCAAAGTGTTTGCCGAGAACAAGAACAGCGTGCGAGCAGGAGCCCACACCGACTATGGTTAGTAAAATCAAGGATTCCTGTCAAATATAGCTAACAAATGCAGGATCGATAACGCTGCTCTTCCAAGACGCTCGCGGTGGGCTGCAGGTGCTGTCACCGATGGGAACATATGTGAATGCAACACCCATCGCAGACACGATCGTAGTCAACGCAGGAGATTTGCTGGCAAGATGGAGCAATGACACGATCAAGAGTACCAAGCATCGGGTTGTTGAGCCGCCAGTCAAGGCGGATGCAGACTTCCATCCAGCGAGATACTCGATGGCATATTTCTGCAACCCCAACTTTGACAGGTTCATCGATGCGATTCCCGGAACATTCGATGAGGCCAAGCAGAAGAAGTACCAGGGGGTGAATAGTGGCGATTATCTGGTGCAGAGATTGACGGCGACTTATTGATTAGAGGAGTGATCGAGGCATATGAAAGATTTCCCGGACACTACGAATGCATCTTGAATGATTTTTTCGATGTCTTGCATGGAGTGGATGGAGAGTTGAAGCAGAAAGAGAGCGAAATGTCGACCATCATCGGCCAAAGCGCAACCGAAGCAAACGCGAAATGCAGCTCCGTCATTTATTATCGTGCAGCTCTACCGTTCCACCCAAATACAAATTTCTATCTCACCTAAAATATACACCACAATGCGCACCCACATGTCATGCTCAACGCGAGCACTCTACCGCGTCTTCGTCCAGCCAGCTCTAGCCACACGCACACGACCTATCGCCCAAACCCTCACACCTCTCACCACCCGCGCCTTCAGCACCACACCTCTGAGAGCAGCAGCAGGTAAACGACTACCCGAGAAGCGCAAACACCTCTGGGACGAAGAAATTCCCGCCAGACGCATCCAACTGGTCGACCCAGAAACAGACTCACTCCAACCACCCGCCCGCCTGCGAGACGTTCTATCCAACCTCGACAAGAAAGCCTTTCGTATAGTCTGTGTCACTCAGCCGCCGGCGGGAGACTGGACAGAAGAATGGATACCTGTGTGCAAGATCGAAGACAAGAAGGCCGCTTATGAGGCTGAGAAGGAGAAGAAAAAGGTCAAGCAGCAGAAGATGGCTGCTGAGGGCACAAAGACACTGGAATTGAACTGGGCTATCGATGCGAATGACTTGGGACACAGGATGAAGAGGATGCAAGAGTTCTTGGGCCAGGGTAAGAAGGTCGAGATTATACTGGCTAGGAAGAAAGGTGGAAGAAGGGCTACTCCAGACGAGTGCGAGGCTTTGTTGCAAAAGATCAACGAGGCTGCAGAGACTGTCAAGGGGACCAAGGAGATCAAAAAGTTCGAGGGCAAGTTGGCTGGTACGGGCAATCTGACGTACGAAGGCCCCAAGCCCTGAGAGAACAGGATATATTTGTACAGATACTAGAACATAGACGGCCAAGAGCCTAGACGACGAGCTTGACTCGTGATTGCAAGTCGCTCGAGTGCTTCTGGAAGATCTTGTCCAGCGCCTTCTTCTCAATCACCACGCGACCACCCTCGAGCAAGTCCTTGACGTCGACCTTGTCAACACTCAGGGCACGAGCCTCCTTGTCCATGCCGGGTTGTTGCAGAGCAGTGAAGAGCTTCTCTCTACGCTCGGCCGTGACGAACAGACTGCCACCGCTTGGGTTGCCCCACTTGTTCCATCGCAGCATGTCCTTCAACCACCTCGCTGCACCAGCTCCCTCGACCTCGATCTCAGCAGGCGCATCCAACACGACCAGCTCGCCCTTCTTGTAGCGATAACTCAAAGCAGTCCTCCAGGCCAGGTCGTAGATCTTGCTAGGCAGGTCGGTGCTGAAGTCTCTAGGCTTGGGACCGAAAGCCACACCACCGCCCTTCAACATTGGCGACTTCTTGTCACCGAGACGAGCTCTACCAGTTCCCTTTTGCGGACGGACCTTGCGGTTGGAACCGTGAACCTCGGAGCGCCATTTTGTGCTTGCAGTACCCTGGCGTGTGGCATCTCCCTCAAAAACAATTGCGCGGTGCAGGATGTCGCGGCGCAGCGGCAGTAAAAGATGTGTGCTGGGATATGTGGTAACGGTTTTAGGCTCGACCGAGGGGAAGTCGTGGAGGGTGCATGTAGCGGTCGAGAGGAAGGGGTTTGGTGGTTGTTGGAAGGGGCGGCGAGACTCGTTCGCTGGTGTGGGAGGCGGCGGAGTGAATTGGTCGTTCAAGACAGGGGTAGTAGCGGTGGACGAGAGGGCGGCATCGCTGTAGGCCTGTGCAATGGTGGCAGCGGGAGCATCGGGGGTGGATGCAGGTAGAGATTCGGTGGCCAGTCCGCGCGCGAACACCTGGAACTTGTCAGTCGCTGCTTGGAAACAAATATTCAGACACACATACGGAAGGCGCGCTCCTCCAGCGGGCGCAAGTGACGACTGCTCTTCGTGTGGCCATTGTGTGTATGATTGGGTAGTGTAAGATGCGGTGGTGCCTTCCTTGCCGGCTTTCTCGACACGAAAAAGTCGGGCTTGGCGTTGACTTTGGGGACGGTCGCGGCTTCCTGATGCAGCACCAGGAAGATTTCTGGCAGCAGTCACATCCACCTTCGCTCAGCACACACAATGGCCTCGACCTCACGAGCGCTACGAGGCCTGTCGGCTCGCGCCTTTTCGACTTCGGCCCCGGTCTGCGAAGAAGTTGCCGCCATCACTACGGCCGCCGCAGCGACGACACAATCTCCGCCGCTCTCCTCGCTCGGCCAGGACAATGTCTTTACTCCCAGAGCCGAGCGCAAGCTCCTCCGTACCCGTGGTCTCACTCCTATCGGCTCTCGCAGACGTCGTGCCGCCATTCTCTCAGGCTCGCGCATTCCCTTTGAGCAATTGCCCTACCAATGTTTCCAAGAAGCCCGCAAAGTCTTGATCCAACACCGTGAAGAGAAGGTCCAGGACATCGAGACGGAGCGCCAGAAGATTGCCAGACTCAAGGCTCAATCCGTCGAGCCTCAGAATGAACAACGGCACCAACACCGCGTCAACAGCATGGAGCGGTACTTGCACGAACTCAAGATTCACGCAGACATCAACGACCCCATGGTCAAGAGGAGGTTTGAAGATGGCAAGGGTCAGTATTTCCTATCACGACCAGCATCGACAACACTAAAACCAAACAGGCGACATGGACAAGCCCATCTACCGCTACCTTGCCGACAAGAAGTGGCGCCAGTACGACCGCATGATCATCATGCAGCGTATCAACCAGATGAACGTCGTGCCAGACGTTCTTCCTACCATCGACCCTACCCTCAACGTCTCGCTCTCCTTTGGTCCCCGTGACGTCCAGCCTGGTGAATTCGTCGACAGCAGAGTCTCCGAGATCCCCGGCCACCTCAACATCCAACCCTACGACAAGGGCGAGCGCTACGTCAGCATCGCTATTGTCAACCCCGATGTGCCCAACGTCGAGGCAGATGGCTTCGACTACCGCTGCCACTTCCTCGCCTCAAACATCAAAATCTCCCCCACTCAGACTTCCGTCTCGCTCGGCAAGCTGACTGACGACCAAGTCATTCTCCCCTGGCTACCCGCATACACCCAGAAGGGTCTTGCCTACAGCCGCATGTCCATCTTCGTCCTCGAGCAAAAGGACGGCCAAATCCTGGACGCACAGGCTCTATCACAACGCTACGAGCACAACGACTTTATCTTGAGGAGCTTTGTCGACAGACATGTATTGAAGCCTGTCGGTGTGAACTTGTTCAGAAGCAGACACGACGAGGGTACTGCTGGTGTCATGCAAAGAGCTGGAATCCCCGGTGGTGACGTCGAGTTCAAGAGGAAGAAGATTGAGCCCCTGCCTTACAAGAAGTTGCCTGGTTCGAGATACAGGTAGTTTCGGATCATGCCTTTTGTACTATATATCCATTTTATGTACCAAAATTTCCATTCATGTACCTACTTTCTCCTCGGACAAAGCCATTACGACTCTCGGAAGGTGGTTGTTTGTGAGAGAATCGATTTTGCTATCTTTGATTCTCAACGAGATCATCCCTCCAACACCTTCCATCAATATACGCATCACAGGCGTGCAATCATGTCCAGTCACCAATCGGCTCTTCATCGGCGCTCGAACAACGTCAATCTCGTCTTTACAGCTGCTGTCTCCGTCTTGTTCTTCGTTGATGCCCGGAGGCATAGAATTGTCCAGTAACCATTGGTGTAGTATCAACGTAGGTGACTGTAGCTTAGGTTTGAAATATCAGTCTTTGTCTTTCTAATCCCCACGGAGTTGTCCGCAGCAAGATGAACAAAACCCATGGGTTCAGGCAATCGTCTTCCGAGAAAAGTGGACCCAGCAAGACTCAACAGCCCTGAGAGCAACAACGATCATCAACAGGTATAAGATAGTAGGTCTAGCCACTGGGATTACTTCCAAGCTTTTCGATTCAAGTCAACGACAATGGCCTCTTCTGTGGAAATGGCCGTGAACACCAAAGAAGCAGAACATCAACAAGGAGATGAAGCCAAAGATGCCAAAGTCAACGTCTGGGATACCGAATCCGATATATCAAAGAATCCAAAGAGTATCTCTTGGTATGTCATTTTCGCCAGTGCACTCGCGAACTTTTCGGATGGATATCAGAATAATCTCGTAAGTATCATCTTGAGTATTCTCTTCACACTCAAAGCAACACCACAACTGACGCAAAAATCACAGTCTTCAAACACAAATGTAATCTTCAAACACACCCTCGGAAACACCTACACCTCTGCCATTCAAACCAGAATATCCAATGCTTTGCTGGTTGGCGCTGTGATTGGTATTGTTGTTCTTGGCTATACTTGCGATATCTGGAGTCGACGAGGAGGATTGTGGGTTACTTCTTCTCTGGTTGTTGTGGGGAGTTTGTTGGCTACTTTGGTGTTTCAGGTAGAGGGACAAGGCGTGGAGGGCATGATGTGGTATATGACGATTGCAAGAGGCATAACTGGTGTTGGTGTGGGAGGCGAGTATCCGCCTTCTGCTGCTGCTGCTTTGGAGGGGAGTAACGAGGTAAGTTCCTCTGCATCCCATTGCTATACAACAAATCTTGGGAAAGTTGAAAGAAGAAGAAGAGCAAAGCTAATAAAGAGAAATCAGCATTACGATCACATCAGAGGACCCATCCAAGTCCTCACTTCAACCCTCATGGCCACCTCCGCAGCACCAATCTGCACAGCAATCTACCTCCTCACCCTCATCGCCACCCACAACAATCTCATCACCGCTTTCCACGCCATCTACTCCATTTCCATCTTTCTACCTCTATTCGTCGCATTCCTCCGTTTCCGCATGCGCGACGGCCTCCTCTTCCGCCGCAACAAGATCGAAAACATTTCTCCACCATACCTTTTGGTGCTCAAACGCTACGGCTGGAGACTGCTCGGCACCTCTTCAGCCTTCTTCCTCTACGACTTTATCAATTTTCCTAATAGCATTATGAGTGCAGCAATCATCAATAACGTGGTACCGGGAAAGAACATCCGACAAACGGCAATCTGGCAATTCATTCTCGCGCTTCTTGCAGTACCCGGCCCTATTGTGGGAAGCTACCTTACCAATCGCATAGGACGACGCTGGACAGGAATAGCAGGATGGATTGGTTATATCATTCTCGGTTTTATCATCGGTGATTGCTACTCCTCCCTCACTTCTTCTGCCAATATTGCTGCGTTTGTGGTTCTCTATGGTCTGATGCAGAGTTTTGGTCACATGGGTCCTGGTGCCACCATCGGCTTGATGAGTGTAGAGCTTTTTCCTACGGCGGTAAGGGGTGTTAGTTATGGTGTCTCGGCTGCTTTTGGCAAAGCTGGTGCTGCGGTGGGGACGCAGGTTTTTACGCCTATTAGAGATGCTGCGGGTCCGGCTAGTACGTTTTATTTGCTGGGTGGGTTGAGTATTTTGGGAGCAGGCATCTACTGGATCTTGCCGGAAGGAAGGGATATTGATTTGGCGGCTGAAGACGAGAGCTTCAACGAATATCTTAGAAGGGTGGGGTGGGGTGTGGATAAATTATCCACCTGAGTGTTGAGACTGATGCTGCTAAGAGGTAGATGTGTTCAGGAACTAAGATGATATCTTCTGCTTGGCCTTTGCTCCAATGTATACCCTCATTGATCCTGTTCTTCAAAATGAGTCTAGGGTGCGTCTGCATTGCTTGTAACACTTAACATACAAGTCAAGCAAGACAATACCACCACGTCAATGTTGTCTTGACCGACAGCAGTCGCCCACCGCAGCATGACAACACCCGCAAGTCGCAGGAATTTCTCGTAATCCAGCTTTATGTTTTTGGCAAACATGATCAGATCGCAGTTCCAGGACCAGTTTGTTGCTTCCAAGTTGACAAGTATCTGAACATGAGGCATATCGCTTAATTTTGTTCTCGTGTTTTGTTCGGTCGTAACTATAACCCAATGAAATGGCGAGTATACCACCCACAGCGAAGAGGAGGGTGTTTGCAATGAGACCTAGGGTCCTTTTGTCGTCGGACATGGTTGTTAGTTGTAGAGGAGACGCTTATTGTAACATGGTAGTTCTGGATTCAACTGTAGGATTTCGAGCTCGCTAGCGTGTGCTGCTGCTGTTAATGGCCCTTGTTAAACAACTCCGAAGAACCGTCAGTCGAGTGATCTGGGGCAGGATAAATTCCGGCAAGTCAGCGTTGACTGAATGTTCTTGTCTGTAAAAATTATATTGTCTTTCATGCAATCAGCAATCAGTTTTCTTTTTCGCTCAGACGACCCTTATCTGCATTATCATCTGTAATCTATGACTGTTTCCAAAGATCCCAATACCTTCCTTTGAGCTCACAAAGCTCTTGATGCCGCCCTCTCTCTACTATCCTGCCTTGATGCATCACCAATATCTGATCGGCTTCGACGATAGTGCTTAATCGATGAGCAACTACGATCATAGTTCTTCCCTTCCCGAGCTCTTTGAGCGCGCCTCTAATTTTGCCTTCCGTCACTGTGTCAACAGAGCTGGTGGCTTCATCCAGCAACACGATCGGAGCATCTCTCAATAGCGCTCTTGCGATGGCTAGTCTTTGTGCTTCACCACCGGATACCTTGACACCACGCTCTCCAACTCGCGTGCTATAACCGTTGGCATATTGCATGATAGTATCATGAATGGCAGCAGCACGACAAGCTTCGAAGACCTCTTCATCGGTTGCCGAGCTCCGCGCATATCGAACATTATCCATAATCGAGGCATTGAAGAACAATGCAGTCTGTGGAACCACACTGATAGCATCGCGCAGGGAATCCAGAGTCACGTCTTGGATGCTCTGACCGGCTATCGTAATCCTACCAGATTCGATGTCGTGGACTCGCATCAGAAGCTTCAAGATGGAAGATTTGCCGGCACCGGTCTCTCCAACTAGCGCGATAGTCTGACCTGGTAATGCTGTAAAAGAGACTTCGCGGAGTGCGTAGTGGCCTTCGTCGTACATCAGAGAAACATCTTCGAACTGAATGTCGCCTCCGCGAAGAGCAAGCGGATATGCTTCTGACGTATCCGCGATTGAAGGTTTGGTCTTGAACAGCATAAGAAGTCGTTCAGCGTCGATAAAGTCATTCGATAACCAATGAATATGGTTTGTCAAATACGTCAGAGGATAGATAATGGCATCCCAGTAAGAAAGGAAGAAGACAAAATCTCCAGGCGAGGCTTCTCCAGAAGCAATGTTATGGATAATGATATATGCCAGAGCAAAGAATGTCGCAGATATCAGAAGCTCCACTCCAGCATCCAGAAGTGCTTTCTTCTGATCAAACCAGGTTTTTGCTTTTGTATGGGAAGTCACCGCATCAGCCAGGATGCGGGCCTCTCGCTTGAATTGATTGAAAAAAGCCACTGTCTGCCAGCCTTCGATGGCTTGGTGTGTTTTCCGAATCTGTATCCTTTCTGCTCTGGTCATATCCCTCCGATTGCCAGTCATGAGTTTGGTGGAGAAAGCCTGCGCTGTCAAGTAGACCACACAAGCGGTAAAAAAGACAATCGCCACCACTGGAGTGAACTTTCTGGAGAAAATCGTACCAGCAACAATGACATCTATGAGTGTTGGGGCAATCTCAAAGACTATTGTGTCCAGCACAAAACCCAACGACTCGCCTTGTTCAATTGTCTTCATGACTTCCGCCGAATCATGTGTGGAGTGAAAATCAAACGACTGAGCCATGACGTGGTCAAAGGCCGCTTTGGTAAGTGTACTGTATGAGAATTGCTTGATGGGTATTTTCGACAGATTTTGAATAAGAACCAGACCAGATTCGTGATTGGAAATGTCCAGTATGAGTAAGATGAGGAGTTCCCGAGTAGGCACGACACCAGAGGTGACTTTGTCCGCAATAACACCGAGTGTATATGGTAATGCAGCTTGTACCATTCGTTGCAGAATAAAAGCAAGAATGCAGATGAAGAGGCATAATTGAATCTTGATGTTTTTGCGAGGGAATACAAAGGGGATAAAGATTGCAAAATCTCGAAGATATCCTAGCCATCCTTTGGTTTCGCTCAGTCTTGTGGCACGCGCATCTTTGACATCTTGATCATCATCGCTGTCAGTGTCGCTGTCGTGGTCGCTGAAATTGTTTGTATGGTCGTCATTGAGATCCTGGGGAAGTGCTGCCTCAAGTAGAGGATCAGAGTCTTGCGAGCCGGCGCCAGGCGATTTCCGTGATTGAGACAGCATTCAGAATATTTTGGTAGATTATAAGACGTGCTACCTATCTCTTATTTATGTAGTCGAGGGGTTGCGCACATCGCCACTGTATACGCAACAAACGCTGCTCGAAACTTTCTTGAGGTCGCTCAAATCTGACACCGCAGGCAGTCCGTGAGTCGCCGTTACCTCACGTAGATCGCTCGGAGTCCGCGGGTCGCCGCTGCCTAGTAAGTCATAATAAATCCAGAATCAAGAATTGCAATGAGCTACAGTTCTCTCATAGCTAGTTTCAGAACATATGTTGACGTGAAGGTTTGTTGTACACCGCTTGGAATACGTGCTGGGCGGTTGAAAGTCATCCCGCTTATTCCGTCATTCCGGTGTCTACTCCGAGGATTCGTCAACCAACGGCATGGATGGCAGCGAACAGGCCGAAGAGGCGTAAGCATTTCACTTCGAAAAACCAATCATAGAGAATACCGCTGCCTCATATTGCGTTTGATATAGACTCGGGATTCAATCATCGATTGCTCTATTGAAAATTTAATCCAAAACGCGGAATCCTTAACTGTGCTGCTATCGGCTCAAACATTGGACTCTTGTAGGTAAAAGTCAAAGATAGGATACTGTGTTCCAATCGACCTCGCCCATTCTTTATCGTCGTTATTCCACTGAATCATCAAACCCGTGGTGCCAAGTCAAACCCTCGACTCCCGATTACCACCTGCAGCCACCAGGATATCCAGCTACCTCATAGCCATGTAATGGAACATCGCTTCCCTATTCGTAATCACTTTGTCCACTGACGCAGCAGCGCTAACCATGCGTCTGGAATCTGACTTGGACTGAGACTTTGTCGCAAGCAATGGTGTTGTTTCTTTCTGATCGGACTGTAGCGTTTGGTAGCGAGCAGGCTATCATACATGTAAGCTATTATGTTCATGCTATAAGCTATTGTCCATGCTCACCTCTTTTCTAATGGATGCAATGGCCTGGCGAAGGCTGGTGTGCTTGTTTGGAAAAGACATTTCGATTGTGAGAGCGGATAGATCGAGACAGAGTTCGAGTTGTTATAGAGTAAACCCGTCGAGTAGTGCGGATGTAATGCGCTTCTTAATCTTGAGCGGTATTCAGATAGACGAAGAAGAGGAGGCAGATGATGATGAGATGATCGAAGATCATGAGGCGAATTGTTTGATGATGGATGGAAGCACTGTGTGAAAAGCTCCTTATGAATAAGATTGAGTCGACAAGGTGATGCTGTGAGTGATGTGATTTGACTCATTGTGAGCGCTGATGTTGTTATATATATCGAGCAGTTTGCTGACGGAATAAGATGGCGGAATGGAATATCGGAATAGCCGGAGTTGTACTCGGAATAGAATTTGGCGGTACCAGCAAGTCGTTCCGTGATCCTCCACCGGCATAAACGCATGCATGATGTGCAATACGCTACCGGACTGGGCAATCGGAATTGAAAATGAGTTGTGTTCTGATGAGACTCTCGGACTCATTTCGAACGTCAGCAATTTTTGCGCCCGGAGTATAAGCCTCCAGGCCCGGAGTCGAACTTGTAGTAGCTCATATAACTCAGGTGATATCCCGATCTATACTCCACCACTTGCGTTTGTCCAGTCGATACCTTCTATCCAATTGTTCATATCAATCAAATTAGCCGCGTCCCAGTCAAATAAGTCCAGTAGTGAGCCATCCGCCTGTCCCACTACTTCGAGACCAACATTCGACACCGGAACCTGGACACCTGTTATGAAGTTGCTTGTGACTTCAGGCTCTGCTCGTTGGATATCATTGGCGGCAAGCGAAAGCAGATACTCCAACACTTCATCCAATGCACCAGAGATAAGTCCCGATGCTTTTATGCAGAGAGCGTAATTCGCATTCTCCGGACGATAGACACCTTCCAGGAAGGTCACAAAAACCGAAAGACGTCGGATTGATACACGGCGGACCAAATCAACAAACTGCACTCGGTTCATGGTTCTCCTTGCAGTCTTTAGCGCGTTGATGAGTGTTATCGCACTAGGTAATCCGTAGCACAAGACCTTCCTTTGTGTTAGTCATCGAACGACAAAGAGACAGCTGACTTTGACTCACAGTACTCGCCCTAAAGCTATGGTGCAGATGAGAAACAGCCCTGTTACGAAAGCCGCCAGATTGGAGAGTAGTCTCGATGATGCTTGAGCAAGTCTGAACCATATCTGCAGAGCAATTGCCATCATGCTTACCCGTCAAGCGATAGATATGGAACAGTGTCTGCAGGTAATTGAGATATATCTCTGCCAATCTGAGGCATGATATGGGCGCCAGATCAGATTTCCAGCATCCAGACTGGTAATGAATGCGATTAGGAAGGCTTTCCCACGTTTGCTTGCACCGAAGTGCTATATCTCTATGACATTGTTAGCATCACACATTCCTGGTATTTCTATGTCTGAAGTGGAAAGGGATCTGCTGACTCTAGTTTAGATCTTGTCTCTTGATCAAGAGGCTTCAGTTGATGCAAGAGGGTTTCCTCTTTGAACTGCGCGAGGAGATACAGCGCTCGGATCCAAGAAGTATTCGAATTGGAGCCTCCAGTGTACCACCCACCGCTTCGTTCCAATGCAGCTAGCTCTTCGTCACTAAGACCATTGGAGCAGAGCTGATCATCAGTGAGTTCCAGTGGTAAGCGACAGTCAGCGTAGTAGCTAGGTATCCGGGGCGGACGATCGAACAGCGTAGCGAGAAGTTTGTCCCAGTGAAACGCAGCCGCGAAGATTCTTCTGCGACACTCAGCGAGGAAGAACGAGACTTTTGTGATAGCTGCCTCTCTGTGTATCTCCAGGCCGAAAATGTCGGTGGACAGATCACCGAGTCGTCGCCAAACAGTCGGACCTACAGACATACGAATAGCGATCAGTGTCCTGCTTCACACGAGAGAACATAGCCAAGAAAAATGTGAACCTACTGGAATAGCCTTGGATACTCGTAGTGATACGCAAGTTCTCGTACGACAACCACACTATCACATCGTTCATTTCTAGTGCTAATTCTCGAGCGAGTCGCAAGCATCGCGCACTACACTGGAACATCGTTTGGACAAAGGCGTGACTCTCCTCATTTTCCGAAAGCAGGCGGGATGCACGAACAGCAACGGAGAAGACCAACCCGATGCTTTCTACTCGCAGATTTGCGCCGCTATAGAAGCTTAGGAATTCCGGCAAGGAGGTGGACGAGGTTATGGTACTCGTCGAGATTGTAGCACGCAAGATCCGTTGGGCCATTGCCGATACAGCGACTTTGCTAGTAGTGAGATCAGTTGTGGCTCGCTGGTGGAGAATATCCTCGTGAATTTGTTCGAGGTCAGATATGATAGGCAGCACGAGTTGGCCCGGAATAGCGGCGACCTGACCCATACGATAGTAGTCTGCAAGAAGCCTTCTGATAGTGCTGCAATGGTGAAGCTGCTCCAGAACATATGTTATAGACAGCAAATCTTCCTCGAGCGTTTCGTTACCGCGGTCATCGTACATTGCCGTCGCGATAACATTTTGTGTACTTGCGTCGTCGAGACTCTGGAGAGAAAGTAACGGAAGCGTCGCAGGAGACGTTGTGCTTGAACCAGAGACTGAAAGTAGGCGACTGCTCGGGTCGCTGTTCCTCACCCTGGCATCCAGATGATTGTTGTTGTGGAGTGGTGTTGCAGCTACTGAAGGCGTTTGTATACTCGCTTCTGTCAAATCTACTCCAAGACCGTCCTGCGACGACATTCGAGCGCGCTTTGATGGCCGTGTCAGAGGAGCCGGATGGTACCAACACTCGCTGCCCATGTTGCGACGACGACAACGATCACAGATTGGCATGCGATGGTCGCAACGCACTTTATTTCGGCGGCAAGGCTCGCAAGACGCCTGTTTACCATTTTTGCGACTTGCGGTAGCCGACATGGTGCTTTGAGAATTTTGGGGTGAAGTTGTCAAGATGTCAAGCATGAACTCCGGTGGTCGTATTCCGGTGTGAGAGTCGTGTGCATGATCATGACGGCTGCTGTCACGACTACCTTAATTAGGCAGGTAGATGTCATCAGCCAAGCTTTGCCGGATCTTACTCCGGCACTCCTTGATGGATGATGTATCATCTGTATACCAGTCACGTACGTGGAACCCCCTCATCTCAATAGTATAAGACTTGACTCGATATCCTCCCCAACAAAACACGACTGGAGTTTTAGTAGCGGAGTTTCAATCCGCAAATGTTCGAGCATTAAGCCTTTATGTGTTTTCATTATCATAATCTACCAAGGCACAACACCATCATCAGACACCATAACAGCATGAACATCCTTCTTCTCCCCCAACACACTCTTCACCAACTCCTTCGCTCCATCCCTCGGATCCTTGAACCCAGAGTTATCATTCAAGTTAGTAGCACAATACCCCGGATCCGCCGCTGAAACCACGAAACCCTCTTTCTCAAGCTGCAACGCATATCCCAGCATAATCATATTCAAAGCAGTCTTGGTAGAGCGATAGATAGGGTAATTGTTGGCGGCATACAAAGTATCGGGCTTGGAAGCAAGTTCCAAAGAAGCAAGGCCTGAAGAGGTGAAAGCCAGGCGTTTGACTGAGCCTTTGCGGAGAAGAGGTAGGAAGGCTTCTGTGACTACTGCGACGCCAAAGACATTGGTCTCGTAGTGGGAGCGGTAGATCTCGCGGAGGCTGGGTCCGCTGCCGTCGGTGGAGGCTGACTGGGCTTGAGCAATTCCGGCATTGTTGAGGAGGATGTCGAGTTTGCCGTATTTCTCTTCGACTTGCTTGGCTGCTGCGGTGATGGATGAGTCGGAGTTGACGTCAATCTCGAGAGGTGAGAAGTCGGAGACGGAGACCTTGACAGACGAGTCTGCAACAAGGGTCTCAATGGCTTTGTTGGCCTTGTTGATGTCACGGCTGCCAATCAAGACGTGGTGGTTGCCGGTGGCGGCGAGCTGTTGGGCGGCGTAGTAGCCCAGACCTTGGTTTGCGCCAGTAATGAGAACAAGAGTTTTAGACGACATGATTGTGAATATGATTATCGGACTGATGAGTATGAAGGTTGAAATGGATGTCAATGGGCTTTTGTATTACTCGTAGCTATCGGAGCTGGTGTGGATCTATGTGGCGGGTTTTGTTTCCGACTTCTAAACTCCGTCAACTCCGGGGTGGAATTGTTCGTCGAGATATAAGCCGGACTTTAGACACTCTCTTCGTCCAGTCTCGTGCCTTCCTTCAACGATCTCATGACCCAATCTGTAGTGACAACTCGAGGCGGACGCCTGCGGCTAGCCGTCTGAATCCTCAGGTCCCTGGCTGAGGCCTCATCCAACACAACAACATGAGTAATCTTCTCATCTTCCAAAGAGCTCGTAAGACGTGCGCCTGCAAACAAGATAATTCGCTTTGCAGCCTCGAGAATTGTGTCGTCGCCAGCAACATACATTCGTAGACCGCGAAACATGCAACCCGGGCCTTCCAGCACATCGTCATCAAAAAGCTCATCCATAATTTCGTCAGCATCATAATCGTCATCTTTGAAGGTGGGCATGTCGGCAAGCAACTTTTCCAGTTCCTCAACATCGACATCTCGAGCGAAGCTGTCACCATACTCATCGGTGTTGTCCTTGAAGCCATCTTCGTCTTCCTCCTTGCTGAAAAGGACGTGCCGCGGCTCGAAGGGCAGTAGTACATTAGGTCTTCCGGTATCAGCCTTGGCCTGCTTTATGCATTCGAGCAACCATTGCGGATTGAAGATGTTGCGAGTACCGGCTTTCTTGATTGAAGCAACACGAATGGGATTGCCTTCAGCAATGCAGATGGTTTCGGTGTTAGTATGAGTTGCGACGATATTTCCTCCATTAGCTTTGACCAGTTGCTCCAGCTCTGCTTTGGACTTGTTTAATGGTTTGGCAGCACCAGTGATGATGTAAAAGCTCATACCGTTGAACAGAGCAGTTTCAGGTCCTGCATAAGGTGTCTTGATCTGTTCATCTGCACCGATGACGGTAAGCTCCTTCTTGCGACTACGTTTGGCACGTTTCTTTCGTGCATCGTCAACTTTGAACTCTTTCTCCTTCTTTTCATGCTCTGCGCGAGACTTCAATTGCCAGAACGTCTCGACAGTCAGAGCCTGTTTCCAGTCTTTGTCCTTACGTATCGCAGTGAAGCGCGGAAATCGTAGAGTATATCCTGTGCGGTATCGCTTTTCACCGGTAATCACAGATGCAGCTTTGATCTGCAGCACAATCGACTCACTGGGCTTGATCCAGACGTCGGGCATCTCGTACTGTAAGCCGTACTCCCAACCGCCGAGCTCGATCCATTCAGTTGGTGGGTTGTTCTTGTCCCAGTCAGTCCATTTGCCATCCGTCATGTGTCGTATCTCTGCATAGTCCTGAGCGGTCATTCCACCACCGACTTTGCAGAACGACCACATCAGCTCCGGATTGGGACTACCTAGGGCATGGGGAGGAGCCAGACCACAGAGGAAGCTCGAAAGATTGCCTCCGCGATGACCGGAACCATAGTAGCCTCCAATGACAATGCAATCCAGGTTCTCACCAAACTCGGTCATATACTCCGGTTTGACCTTCATCCAATCGTTGTTGCGGTCATTGAGACGGTAAACAGAGCGTGGGTTTTTCATGACTAGGCCCTCAGAAGACTCTGCCACGACTTTACGAAGCATCGGCTCAACTTCAGCGGCGGTAGTAACCTCTTTATACTCGTGTATCTCTAGTCGGCGGTACACATTGTTGACGGCAGAGGCGAGCGCCTTTCTTCGATCACGAAATGAGTAGTTGGTGAGAGCCTCGCCATTCAGAAAAAGGCAGTCGAACACGCGAAACAGCGGGCGTGATAGCTGCGAGTTGATATCCTCCCTGTGTGCTTTGGCATGAGTCTTCAGAGAACCAAAGGCTACAATTCTGTCGTCCCTCATGTCCCATGAAATCATCTCGCCGTCAAGAATGATGCTACGGACTTTTTCGTGGAAAGCGTCTTTGAGGTGACGGGTAAGTGCCGACTGCTCTTCTTCAAAACCTTTGCCGTAGAGATCAGTATAGTCCTTGGCTTTGCGTGACCAGTAGTTGAAACGGTAGTCTCCAGGCGTGGTTTCATCGTAGATCATATGCAACTGCATTCTTTCACCATCTAGCTTCTCCTCAATCCAGAAAAAGGGGTCTTCGTCTGTGCATTGCATATTGGTGACCATCTTCTCTACTGTATGACTCTGGAACTGTGCAAGCTGAGGTTGGAAACATTGCATGATCTTGATGCCGGTATCATTGCCGTCGAGTCTGAGCTCGGGATCAACAAGTTCCCAACAGACGCGTCTCAAACTCGAAGATACATTGAAGAGATTCTCGGCATCTTTGTGCCATGCTTCGAATAGGGTCTTTTCGGTAGCGCCTACCTTCATTTGACGAAGAATGATGCGAATTAACCACATCATTTCCTCACGATTCATGTTGTCATAGAACTCGCTGAAGATTGGTAGCTGTTCTTCTTCCTTGTGCTTGGAAGAGAGTTGATCGAGCAGATCGTTGACTTGTTCGACAGTCATATTGCCAGGATCAGTACGGCGTTCACGATCCAACAAGGTCTCGTAACATCTGCCAGCAAAGTCGCCGGCCATTTGGCTGGTAGATTTGACGCCGGGTAGCTTCCAGTGGAGGAGATTGTAACCAGCCTCACTGTCTTTGTGGAGGTTTAGAGTCTTGAGCAATAACTTGGCGATGGTGGCTTCTTTCAAGCCATACATTGGACGCTCGCGATCTTTCTCAGGCACGATGAGACGGAAAAGTGGAAAGATGTCGTTGCCGACTTCGGTACGCCATCGATTAATGAACTTCTCGATGATTGATTTGCGAGTTTCCTTGACATTCTGGGTGTGAGGAACACGTCTTCGCGCAAGGGCAGGACCACCACGGCGTCTCTTGTTGTCATTGAGGGGATTGAAGAGGTCAAGAAAGAGGTCGCGAAAAGGAAGGGTGGTTGAGTGATTGTGAGGACGGTTAGGATACTTTCCATCGAGCTGTTCTTCGGTCATCAATTGAGGGCGCTGGGTTGCTTGGAAGTTGTCGTCAGCAGGTCCTTCATCGTAGTCATCTCGCTCATGCATGTCGACATCTGAGGTAGGCATGTTGCAATGAGTGGGTGGAGCAAGTTGAGTGCTTCACGATTGCAATTTGTAGAGCCAGTGAGATGCAGCATCAAGGCAGCAGCCAGAGATGATTGAGCAGGAAGACGCGTTGTGATTGACGCGCAATCATGCGGAGGTGATTGAGTGGTCGGAAGTTGAATCGATGCTGTTTGTTAGGCGGGAAGCCGCACAGCCCGGCGATCACGACAAGGGCAAGGAGCTTTGAACGTGCCTTCCTGAACAAAGGAAAACCCAACACCTTCGCACCTTCCTTCCAAGACCGATGATATCAAGCAAAGAAGCGCAGTTTCGCATGGCCAATGGGGAGCCCTAGGCAGCATTTGCGTTCGAGTCCGGATGCCTCTCAAGCCTCGCGTGACGCCGCTCTCTCAGGCGCCAATCTAGCCTTTCTCAAGTCTCTGCCACCGCGCGAGGCTCTTGCCTATCTCAACAAGCGCTCACCGCCGCATCTACCGACCGAGAAGCGACTGCAGAATGTTCCGCCAGCTTCCAATCATCCTGTCGCTCGCCATGACGGTCCCGTCAGCGCCCGCACGTCGCCGGATCACCTGAGACTGCCAAAGAGACCACCGCACAGTACAACTCCTTCTGCATCGAGCCTCAGCGCTACCATCGCTGCTGCTCGCGCCGCGCCGAACACTGTCAATGCGTCAACTCGGCCACCTGCCAAAGCTCCGGTGCGCGCCGCCGGAAATCTGCCTCCGCCCACGGCGCCCAAGAGAAAGTCCCCCGACAAGCTGGACCTGACCCCTATACCCTCGACAAGTTCGCTGGTCCAGCTGTTCGAACCCAAGGAAGCACGACCGTCGCCTGCCATCAAGTCTCCGAAACCGCTGCGCAAGACTCTGCTCTTGCGCAACCAAACACTCGAGCCCATCACGACCCGTCTGGAGCAGACGTACAATGAGAGCTCCGGCGATGAGGCCTATGAATCCGCCCGGGACCACTTGTCGCCTGACCAGCCACATAAGCCCGTCCTACCGCCAGTCCGCCGCTTCATCCAACGAGCCGACAGCAAAGTGCACGAGCTCGCAGAGCCCGAGATCCACGTACAGCCGCCTTCTCGCGCCATATCCACCAGGGACACCAGCCGCTCTCCACCCCGTCGCTCGCTTTCTCCTGACCCCTCGCGTTTGTCCATATCCAATGCCAAGCGTAGTCCGTCCATCGCTCGCAACTACAGTCCCAACCACTTGACAGATCCCGGCCATCCCTCCATCACTGCTGCCTATCATCAGCTGCACCCCCGTCGCATGACTCCATTGAAGTCTGGTGACTCGCTCGCCAACGCCATCGTCGCTTCAAGTCTTGCCTCCTCCCGAGCTCCCTCGCCTACCAAACTCCCACCTTCAGTACCAGGCCGACGCACATCTCACACCAAACTCTTCACTCGTACCCCAAGTCCCAAGAAAGGCATGCGCCACACCATGCGTAAACCCGCCTCCGACTCTGACAGCGACCAAGACGACGAGGATCCTTATTCCAAGCACAAGAAGAAGAGATGGGTCAAAAAGCACCCTAATAAACATCACGAGGGCGACAGGAAACGCTGGCGAGACGCTATTACTCAATCTGAACGGAAGCGCTACGAAGGCCTCTGGGCCGCCAACAAGGGAATCTGCGTCCAGTACACTGCTGACGAGCTGCTCATACTCGCTGCACACCCAGAATCAAAGGAGAGTGATAGAATCCGGGCCGAAGTCAGTGATCAGGTTGCAGATATCGTGGCAAGAGACATCTGGACGAGGAGTCGATTGCCCTTGCACGAACTCGAGTTGATCTGGGATCTGGTCGATAATCAACAATGCGGACGTCTCCACCGAGATGAATTCGTTGTCGGATTATGGCTCATCGATCAAAGGCTCAAAGGCCGCAAGATACCTGTCAAGGTCACCGACAGTGTCTGGAATAGTGTAAGATTACTTTCGGGCATCAAGCTGAGGAAAACTTGATTCATTTGCTTATCGATCCTCTTGTGTACATTCTTTGGTTGGACTACTTTTCTTGTCAGCATGGTTTTTTGGTTTTCGTTTTGGCTAGCAGAGCGCAGATACCCTATTTTCCTACTTTTTCCTCTTCACTTGTTTCCTTTTCTGTAGTTCCAACCCCTGGCGGACATAAGGTTTGAGGTATGTCCATGATGTCGGAGAATGAATCCAGAACTCTAAAACTAAACCACATCTTGATGAAAGCCCTAAGAGGGCTGTGCGCGAAGCTCGGAATCAGAGTTAGCGGATCCGTCAAACATTTTCTGAACGTCTGGAGGAACAGCCAAGAACTTAGACAGCAGCCTTCGATTGCTGTTGAAGTCGGGCGAACTAATACACCGTGCCTAGGAATGGTATAAGCTGCCGAGAACTTTAGCGGAGCATGATCAAGCACGTGCCATCTAAGACCAGCAGTGATGATGGGATAGATGACTCTCAAGATGAGAGCAACTGAGGATGCGAACATAAAAGACTGCGAGGCCCGACGTCAAACCTCACTCGCGGCACTACACCATCCGCACGACACACGATCAACCACAATCAAGCCTCGATTGCTCGAAACACTGGTCTACACGCCCTCAAAATGAACTCCACACTTCCCACCAGCGACCTGAGAAAGCGCATCGAAACCACCACCCTCGCATTCATCTCAGCCTTCGAAGAGGGCTCCACCCTCCAAGACGCCTCCCTCGTCAACCGTGACGTTACAGCATCCTGCACCCGGCACATGCTTCCCTCCTCCATCCTCTCCGCCTTCTCTCTACCTCCCGATTTCGCCTTCTCCACTCAAGCATTCCAAGAAGTCTTTGCCAAAGACATCAAGGTGTTGCGATTCAAGAACAATGCCATCTCGAATTTGGTTATTGATACTGTAGCCCTCAAAGCTGCGTTTACGTCTGTTGCGGAGGTGCATACGAATAGTGGAGAGGTATATACGGCTGAGCAGGCTTGGATTCTGAGTTTTGATGAGGAGGGGAGGAAGGTTGAGAAGGTGGTGGAGTTTTGTGATAAAGATGTTGTTTTGAGGATGGCAAATACGACTGCTTGAGCTCAGGAAGTGTCTGAATCGTATGGCTTGTACGGAAAACCTGCGACTTTGTGGTCAGAAATGGAAGGAATTTGATGCGGTTGCTCTGAGGACTAACTACAACGAGCTTTCTGTCTTCGAAGATTGAAGTAACATGTTGACTCCGCTGTCTTGACTTCTTACACTATTCGGCATGTACTCCGCCGATTCACCGAGATGAAGTCAGCAGAGCCACCCTGTCCTCATTGCATGTATACCGCTGGAACTGAATCCGTCTAGTACGGCCCACTAGATGTGATGTCCACTAGATGTAATGTCCACTAGACCGGATCGGCCTCGAGATTCCAACCGTTCCATCCAGTATCTACTCAGAGAGATTGGTATTGTGAAAGGCCAAGATACAAGAACAAGAAGAGGTTGCACATGATCGAAGCCTTGGTTTTCTGTTCGAAACAGCTCCCTGCAGTGTAAATGTCATACAACACGACTTTCCAGAGGCACGGTCTCTTGCAGACCTACTTTCCTTGTATTCCTGGTTCAGGTCCGCTTTCACTACTATTCCTCTTGTAGATCACTTTCGGCTCGGAAACGACTGACTTCGGTGTGATTAACCACACGCACTTTGGGAGCGACACGCACTGGATCGTCGCTCCCTACCACGACGAGCTCAAGTGCAAGGTGTGCCGAGTGCTTTGTCCCATGACATTTTCGTTCGACACAACACCCGAACATGCACATAGACACATAGAAGCCATCATTACTCGCGCCCTCCAGTTTAGCCGCTACTTGGCCAAGCTGTACGATCAGGACAATCAAACTTCTGTCGCTAAAGTGAAACCTCCATTGAATTTTTGTGACAGCTTCCCTCGTCAGTTCCCTGGCCTTTAAGCGTCGATGTCAACGGTGCCACTTTCTCGCTCGTCTACTTGCTCGGAACGTTGATATTGACTGACATGTTAGTCATCGACATTTTTTCTCATGGGAAGTTCCTATTTGTATAGGTAATCGTTACCTTGGGGTCGTGTGTTTACCCATCTAGGCCCGGAGGGAGCTGCACGGTTAATCACCGAGCTAAAATTGCCGGCTCGATCTTCGACGGTTCGACCCGTTCGCTTGCAACGGGCCAGCGGTCCATGAAATCTTGTCCGTTCACGTCCGTCTCCTCTTTCCCATACCATTCATCGCAAAGAGTGCCGCGTTCAGAAAAGGATGGCGGCATCCATCCGCGACTCCATGAGTTTCGAAGATGGCGAATCACAAGGTCATCATGCGCCTAGTACATGGTGATCTGACGCATACCACCAGACCCGCCATACCTGTTTCAGTTGCTTCGTTCTTCCTACCGCGCTTGCCGCTTACTTTCATGGAAGGAGCATGTGCCTAGCATCATGGCTACAGATCTTCGTTGTAAAACAACTTCTCCGTTGCGGATTCCAGACAATGTCCCAAAAAGGCTGAACGGAACAACTGCCGTCCTGAGTTCTGACGCTCGCAGCATTTGACCGGTTCATGCTATTGGAATTCGAATCCGAATCAAGCCAACTCCACATGGCTTCGCAGAACGAGCCTGCCAGCCATGGGCGCTCGCAAGCTAGCTAGTCATGTCACTTCGTAAGCTTTTTGGAATAAGTAATACACTTTCCTGTTCTGGCACTCGAAGTAGGGGAGCTGCTGTACATATAGATGCAGATCATGCGCCACTCTTTGTACGATCTCTAGCTTTCCGATCTTGCAATTTCCATTCACATCACGCCCATACTTCCGCTGGTCCATCTCCTATCAAAGGACTTCTCTGCATCACCTTGACAAACGACCACCGCCCTTTCGGCAACTGGCTTCGACTGTTGATTGAGGGCGACCAGGCTTATACTCTGACTTGGAGGAATACAGCACTCCGCATTCTCACAACAGTCGCATACACAATGAAATCTCATATAGTATCCCGGCAAGGAGATGCCCAGGGTTCGACGCAACCCAGGACCTGGCCGACCCACGCTGAAGCTCTAACCGCCATCTCTATTGCGTTCATGACCATCACTATCTTTTGCACGAGTCTGCGCTTCTTCGTCAGAGGCTACATGATCAAGAGCTTGGGATGGGATGACTGGTTGATTCTGGTCTCGCTCCTTAGTTTTGTCTGTCAGGCTAGCTTTCTCATCCACCTTGCCTGGATAATACAACATGAAGACCTGAACATGATCAGAACTCTTGCGGACGCCTTGGAGGTGAGTAAACACTGCGAACTCGACTTGACCTTACTAACAATCGTCTTGTACAGTTTGTCGTTCTGGAACTTGCATTCTACATCATGACCTCACTCTTCCTCAAGATCTCTCTGGCGGTCTTCTTCTTGCGCATCGTAAGCCTATCGACTGATCGTCTTTTGAATTACCCGTGCTAACCACATATGCGATCAGGTTGGCGCGAAATGGCAGAGATACACTATCATCATCGCCACCTCTATCTTCTCCCTATTCACCCTTGCCTTCTTCTTCGTCGCAGTCTTCCAGTGTGGACCTCCCAAAGATTTTCTACTCAACAACGCCAAGGGCAAATGCCTCACTTGGAGGGTCACCGGACCTCTCAACTACGTTCATGGTACCCTCAACGCCCTCACGGATTGGATCTTTGTCTCATTGCCCATCTTTGTCATTCGCAGTGCCAACATGAACCGCAAAGCAAAGGCGTCAGTCATCGGCGTGCTCGCAATCGGTGTCCTCGGTTCTGTGGCGTCCGTCGTCCGACTTTATTACATCAAGGATATCCATCCCGGTGCTGCGACTGCTACCGAGTTCTTTTCAAAGGCCTCGACAATTGCGATTACTAGTATCATTGAGATCGGCTTGGGTGTAACGGCAGCTTGTCTTGCAACTTTAAGACCTTTGTTCAAGAGTCTGGTGGACCACACTCGAACTAACTACTCGAAGAACTCCTCCAAAGACAAGTCATCAAACCCCGAAAGTGGTCTTCCATCTCAATCTGGCGGTGGTAACTCAGCGATCCAATCCCGCAACAATCGGGATTTTGCACAGTATGGGTTTGATGCTGATGACATGATACCTGGCAAGAACGACGTACATGTGGAAATGCACAGTCTGCCTTCTGGTCGCGGATCGTCTTCAGACTCGGAAGACGTGACGGTACATACTCAGACTGTGGTATATGAGCAGCGTGGATCTCAAGATGAATTGCTGGATCAACAGAACCAAAATTACAGTACTCGCATCTGGAGCGCGTTAGATGCTTCGAAGGCGAGGCCACAACTTAGCGAAGCCTGATATCTGAGCGTAAATCATTCTTTTGTATCTTCCATTTTCTCCAACATCATTTCGAACGTGCACAGTTGTATAATCTGATTAGGGCTCAACGAGACAGCATTTCTTGTGGAAGAGAAGCTTTCCCGTGCATGTCCGACACGTTTGGTGGTTCCGACTTCACGCGAACGATATCCCTTGTTCGGGAAAATTCGGGTGACATCATCTTGGTCCTTGGTTCAGTTCGCAAGTCGCTCAAGCGTTCAATGGCTTGCCTTCTTATGTCTTGCACCGCATCTGCTCGCAATGCAATCCAATCACTTCCTCTCATCTCCTAGCCTTGTCGGCCACCGACCGGCGTCACCCCCACTCATGCCGGTCTATCTGCATCGAGATTGTGTTCCCTTCCAAAGACTGCGATGAACCCACAACGCAACCAACTTCATCCTTCACCAACATTCAAAAGAAGACGAGAGGAACTTTTGGCTTGTCGACGTTGTGGCCGTGAGAAGGCTATATGCGATGGTCATCCATGTGCAGACTGTGGATACGAAGGTGTCGTATGTGATGGTGAAGATTGTGGTCATCCTGGAGGGGCTACCAACAGAGGGTACGTGGGATATTCACGTGGCCAGACGAGTCCTAACGAACCTATACAGCTACATAGAGTGGCTGGAGGGCGAACGGGCTATCTTATCACTCGGCCTACAAGAGGCATGCCGGAGACTGATCGCAGCGGATGTTTGGCCACGAGAATCACTGCCGCGTATTGGACGATCGCTCAGTACTTACGAAATACTTGCAACACTGGGATTGATGCAAGGCAGTAAGGACCAAAACCTGGAAAGTGCACACCTAGCAAGGGGACCTCCCGGCCGGATGGAGTCGCCGCACGTCATCAAGCACGCACAAGGGGAGGCACCCGACTCGAACAGCTACCAACACACGTACACTCCTGGATATGTCGATCGTGGCGTGCCTCGTGGAGAGTCAAGCAGTCTGCCGACCGCACACCTTGCACCTCCTTCTTTTCAATCCACAGCCAGAACACTCGCTTCGTCCAGCAGTAGCGTCGATGCAGGCTCGTCGTGGATGGTCTTGACTGACACAAGCCTTCCAAGGAGTAGCTGGCCAGTTGCAGCACCCACGATACCACCGGACCCTCGCGTCGTTGCTCCTGGTCAAGACGGGCAACTTTGGCGTTATACAACCGATGCATGGCAAGACGTATCTGGACCTTCGAACCTTAGAAACAGAACCTTTCCAGGTCTTCCAGGAGCTCAAGGTGTTCGTCGATACGAGAACTTATCTCAACATGGTTCCGGACATCCACCTGGTATGTACGAAGTTATGCCCAGCGAACAGGATGAGACACCGCCCGATAGTGATGGAGATAGAAGTGAATACATCAGAATCCCGTTTTAAACTATGAGGCCTAAAAGATCATAAAATTCTTCTCCTTATGCCGGATCTTCAGCATAGCATAGGACCACCATAAAGATCATACCCTCAACCGTTACAGTAGCGACTGCAGCTCTACCAGGGCATCATCTGCATCGACCCTTCATCGTTGTGCCAGAAACCGCTCTTGTAATCACCATACACAAGATTCGCAGCCACCTCTGCTCCCAAAAGCGGATCCTTCTTTCCCTTGTAACCGTTGAAAGCAGTATTGCAGTGGCCAGGATTTGCCAGGTAAAAAGTGATTCTACTTTCGGCCTTGGCCATCTCAAGGGTCATGATGTTCAGAGCAACTTTAGACACACTGTATGGTACGCTAACTGTCGGAGGTAGATCGCCTGAATTGAGTCGCGCGATAGATGCACGTCCAGAAGAGATGTTGATGACTTTTGGATTTTTTGACTGAAGCAGCAGAGGCGTCAGAAGTGAAGTCAAGAGGCCGACCGAGGTAACTATTGTGTCCAAGACTGAGTTGAAGACCTGACGATAGTCTGGAAGGTCCGCATTCGGAACAGCTGCGATTCCTGCATTGTTGATGAGAACTGTGAGGGCGCGTCAGCGTCGTGTGTGGCAGCATTGCCATCTTGATTGTGTACTTACCATCCAATCTCCCATGTTTCTCTTTGATCATCGCAACTAAAGCGTGCATGCTGTCGTCGCTTGTCACATCTAGTGCCATCGGTTCAAGAGTACCGTGTGCGCCTGAAGCCATAAGCTTCTGTATAGCTTCCGATGCCGAGCTCTGCGTTCGAGCCGTGACTAAAATTGTACTGCCAGATTTCTGTCTAGCAAGTACCTGAGCTATGCAGAAGCCAATGCCTCTATTAGCACCAGTAATAAATATGATCGGAGCCATTACTAGGGCTGTACGTGAAGTTGGAAAGACGTGTTGGAAGCTGAAAGTGTCGGTCGGCGTGAACCAGTTTCTTATAGAATAGATATAAGCAGAACATCTAACGGAGGTAGGTGTTTTTACCGTAGCCCCGACATGGAGCGGTTCTCCAACTTTGGGAGCTCTCCGGATGTCCTGTTTTGGAAATTCTCCTATACCTATTCCTATCACATCTGGTTTTGGATAACGAACTTTACTGTTCAGTCTTATCTATTCATTATAGGAACAACTTTATAGTCGGCACCAATTTGGTAGCTTTACAAAGGCTATCATACGTCGGATATCTTTGATACGTCGGACCATACATGCACTTTGCTAGATTGGCTTTGTCTCCTTATCTGCCACAGGAAGGCAGCCGTAAAGCACCTGTCTAAGGCGGATCGCGAAAGTCTGCGCTTGCACACAGTATCATTTTCTTTGAGACCAGCACCACGTACATCAAAAGAAAGTTTGCACTTTCTCCCCTCATCATTGACAGATCTGTTGATCAAGAACCGGAATGACTCAGGAGCCTGTTTCAAGTGTTGCAGGCTTCTATCAGATCGTGATAGATCGTTCGTCGTTGATGAAACAGAGCTTCAATATCTTGATCCCGTAATGTCTCAAGATACTAATGTCAGATCCAGTATCTATAATGAGATGTTTCGCATGTCTCTTTGACAGCCGAAACTAAGATCTCTTACCGGTTCTCTCTACCATGTCTTTCCCAAATTTAGCTAGAACATGCTGCTATTGTATTCTGGGCCTTCGATGCATGAACCTTTCATATAAAAGATCCTGCAAAAGAGTGTGTGGCTGCGCAATCATATCTTTCACCTTGGAAATTGTTCGCACTCCTAATCACAACCACTAAAGCTATCTGCATCGACACTTGCAGCACTAGAACAACTTTCAGATGCTCTCTGTTCATTGCATTGATTTTCTCTCACCAGATTTTGTCGTCAGCCTTAGGCATTCTTGTTTCGCAATCGCTTCTCAAGTCCAAGCCAATGCCCCTCACTGGGCCACTCAAGCCAACATCTTGTAAGCCGAAGGTACAAATTTCGTTCGAAAGCATCGTTGCTGATACTCTTCCCAGAAGCATTGGAAACCCAACTTCAGGTAGCCCCTATCATGCTCTGACCGCGTGCTACTCTGGTGGCCATTGTGGAAGTAGAAGCGTCTTGCAGATCCGTTTCTAGCTTGAGTTTGGTTGACTTTGGCAAATCTGCTCACCATGAAGCAGTAATCAATTTGACCACAATCTACAGATCTCAAGACGAGCGAAGGAAGCTATGTTTGCTCGTTGTAGTACAGGATATTGGTACCAGCTTCCTACACTAAGGCGTTCGCTACATAGGTCTCAATCCAAGAAGAGAGAGGCATCGCATGAAATAATCTGACAATGTAGTTTGAGTAGTATACAAGTCTTTATCATGTGCAGATGTATCATCTTCAAGGTGGATGTGAGTACCTCGGAGCCTCGGCGGTATGGGGCGCCACAAGCTGAGTTTGTTGACTCATCAAGGCATTTGCGACGCCTTACTCACACCTCCCGACAGACTGGAAACCGAGTCACCCTTAATGATTACAAACGCAGCTGCTAAGTACAAGGGAACGGTTCGGGCCACAAGGCGGGGATATTTGCCGGTGCGACATTGATAAAGCCAAGCATGTCCCTTCTCAATGGGTAGTGTTACCATCCACATTAGCCCCACCGAGATGTAAAGATGGACTCTCAAGATCTCGAGTCTAAGAAATCGTTGCCCGTCTCTCTAAGTACAGAGGCAGAGACATCGCTAACATGGGATGATCCTCGAGAAACGAGAAACCCTATACTTTGGAGCAAGTCGAAGAGGATCTTCCACACGATCATACCATGTTGCGCGGCATTTGAGGCGTAGGTCCAGCAGACCACCACTACGACATGATCTGACATACCACAGCACTTTTGCAACATCAGTCATGGTTCCTGCAACCCCAGTACTAATGCAACACTTTGGCATCTCACGAACGGTTGCGCTTCTTTCACTGACACTCTACACGATGGGTATCGCAATCGGACCATTGTTTATCGCTCCACTGTCCGAAGTGTTTGGAAGAAAGTATGTCTACATCGCTTCTCTCACCATGCTGCTAGCCTTTACTGCTGGTGCTGGAGCCGCTCAAAGCTTTGGTGCATTACTCGCCTGTCGTACACTCGCTGGCATACTCGGCTCTTCAACAGTTGCTATCGGTGCCGGCTCAATCGCAGACATCTGGGCTCTCGGAAAGAGTGGTGGGACTGCTTCCCTTTTCTTCATCCTTGGACCATTCCTTGGGCCTACACTAGGCCCACTCGCTGGTGCATACGTTATGCACGACCGTGGCAACGACTGGAGATGGACCATGTGGCTGTTGTTGATTGTAGGCGCCCCTATCTGGATCGGAGCAATCATCATGAACGAAACCTCCCACACTATTCTTTCGAGAAAGTATGGCTATGTGAAGGATCTACCATCCGAGAAGGCATTATTTGCCGCAGCAGCGGAAAAGATATTCATTGGAATCAAACGTCCAACAAGAATGCTGTGCACAGAACCCATCGTCATCTCCCTGTCGCTCTATACCGCTTTCGCCTACGCCACAATATTCAGCTATTTTGGCAGTACCTCATACGTCCTCCAACGGTACTATCATTTTAATCTCCGCGAGGTTGGCTTAAGCTTCACCAGTGTCATTATTGGATATCTTTTGGCTGCTCTTATGTTTGGCGTCTTCGACAAGACACTGTTTGCCAAAGCAGCTGCAGCCGCCAACGGTAATGCCGCGCCGGAGCATCGTTTGTATGCCGGTATGGTCGGCAGTATCTTTCTGCCGGCTAGTCTCTTCTGGTACGCTTGGGTAGTCAAGATGAATGGTCACTGGGCGGCTCTTGTGGCCAGTGGTATTCCCTTTGGGCTAGGATCCTTTTCCATCTTCGTAAGTTGAGAATGGAGAGCCTGGATATCCGGATGAATTCGCTCACACCTTCTAGCTTTCTTCCATTACATACATGGTTGATGTGTACAAAGCAAGAGCGGCAGCCTCAGGTAAGCAAATACTTGTTATACACACGCTTTCCATCTTCTGACCTGTGACCAGCTATCGCAGCGAACGGTGTTTTACGATATGCGCTGGGCGCTGTCTTCCCATTGTTCACGATACAGATGTACCAGTCGCTCGGTCCTCACTGGGCGGGGAGCATTTTTGCCTTCATTGCTCTTCTGCTCATGCCAATTCCATGGCTTCTATTCCGATTCGGTCACAAATTACGATAGAGCACCGGAAGAGTGTTTGTGTATGCTGTGACTGTCCACGCTGGTTGTATGAGTATGACAAGAGAGCGATAGGGCTAGGGAATACGAGCCGTTGATGTGCTGGCCAGGACTGACTGAACCAATGCTTTTGTAAGGATAGCATGAAACGTATCTTCAACATTAACACACGCAAATTTGATCGTCTTGTGTACAACCTTAAGCGGCCTCTCTAGAGGCAGAGAGATGGAGGGTAGTTGTAGCCTGGCGTTTGAGGCCAATGCTTCTTTTGGAGGGGTTTAGGCTCAGACAAGGGACAGTAGAGTAAACGTTAGGACGTGGGAAGTGACCCGACGACGTATAGTGATGCAGAATATCATATGTATTGGCTGTACGTGTCGGTCATTTGCTATCGTTCCGGTAATGATGGTCCGACAGTTGAGCATCTTACTACCTTCCCATGTTAGACTTCTGTGGCTGAGTCCTAATGAGTCTGTACATATTGTTCCGCCGCTGGGATATGCGCCATTGTTAGAGGAAGACGCGATCCGTTCTCATGACTGTCACGTAAGGTTTGATGATAAAATCCATTGAGTATCTCATTATGTCATCTGCCAGACTCACGGGGTGATTGCATTGCCGAGTAGTCTTCCAACCTCTTCAGCAATAGCCATCGTCTTTTCCTCTGACAGCTTGCGGCCCACAATCTGGATTGCGACAGGAGCGCCGTGATATGCTTCTGCGTCATCTGCGGTTGTGTCAGTAATGTGCGCATGCAGTACCTCGACCAACTTACATTCTGCCTGCACCTGCTGGTCCATATCGTTCATGGGCTTGAAACCCTCATTCTTCTTATCTAACTCCTTGTCGGCGAAAGTGACGGGCACAACCACACTTGTGAAGTCAAGCAGATTGATCGCACTCGCATAGCCATAGTACTTGAACTGATTGTGTCTGATGGCAGCAGTAGGTGTGATGGGCATGATGAATGCATCCATCTCTTTACCTAGTTTCTCCTCCATCTCATTCCATTTCTCCAGATATTCCATCTGGAAGTTCCACTTCTGGGACTGTACATCCCACAACTTGGTGATATCTGCAGCAGACTTGGTTGGGTCTACGAGATCGTTGATGTTGGGGATAGCGGGCTCGCCTGAAGCTGACAGTACTGTGTGGATATCCTTTCCTGCGTCTGAAGCGTAGATATTCTGGATCAAGTCTACGGCGTAATCGTGTTTGTAGGGTTTCCAATCTGTTACCGTGTGGCCGTTCTCCCGCAGAGTGGAGACTACTTTGTCGATACCGCGGAGAATCGGAGGATGCGGCATCACTACGCCGTCACAGTTGAAGAAACCAAGAGTGAGCTTTTTGGACTTGATTTTCTGGACTGCGGCATCGTGCTCGGACTGTCGCCATGGCATAGGTACGACCTTCGAGTCGTATTTCCAGGGCTCCTGTCCCAAAACCGACTTGACAAACAAGCGCATGTCGGGTACAGAGTGAGTGATTGGACCAACAACGCTGTGGACAGTCTCCTGTCCCTCCATACTGTTTGCCATCTTGCCATATGGGAGTCTTCCATGACTAGGTCGAAGTCCGTACAAGAAGTTGAATGCAGAAGGCACGCGAATGGATCCTCCAATATCGGTGCCGACACCAATGATACCTCCTCTGATGCCAACATTCGCACCTTCTCCTCCGGAAGAGCCGCCGGGTGCCCAGTTCTTATTGCGAGGGTTGACGCTGCGGCCAGTGATGTTGTTGATGGTTTCGCACACCATCAGACTCTGAGGCACCGAAGTCTTGATGTAGAAAACGGCACCTGCTTTTCTCAGCAGAGCAGTAAGTACAGAGTCTTCAGTGTCGTACTTGTCAATCCAAGCAACATAGCCCATAGTCGTCTCCAAACCCTTGACACGCAATTGATCCTTGAGTGATATGGGTAGTCCGTGCAGAGGCCCGATCGTACGTCCGTTCTTCTCGTAGAAGTCATCCAGTTCTTTGGCCTGCTTTAATGCCATATCTGGGAAGAATTCCAGAGCGCAGTTGGTGACTTGGTGCGAAATGGCTGCGCGCTTGCAAAATGCGGTGGTGACCTCGACGGCCTTGAGACTACCGTCGGCAAGTTTAGCCACCAGGTCTGTGGCAGAAGAATTGGTGATGTCGAGCTCTGCTTTGCTGAGGAGACCACACGTCTCAGGGACCCTCATGACATTCGCGTCGAGAGAGGATGTATCGATACGCCATTCCTTTGGTATAGAGTCCTCGATGCGCTGCTTCTTCCCCGCCGCGACATCTTTCCAGTCTTTGGTCATCTGTGCGATTGTTGTATTTGAGCTCAAGTGGGATGGTGGGGATTCGCGAAGAACAGCATGCTATATTATATACTGTAAGAGTGATATCATGCGGCTCGGCAAATCGGTAGATAAGAGCTCATCTATACCCCACCTGCGGGGTCATCGGTATAGCGGGGATTACGTGAGCTTCTCAGCTTTCTTATCATCAACTGTCACCTCGGATATCAGGCCAGCATATAAGACGTGGAATTATACAAACAGTGTAGCTTACGATGAAAGTGATTGGTACATACCACAATGAATTTAGCCCACAAATACGGTCGCAATTGACCACCTCAAGCGACACTCGAACCACTATCTGTACGCCTCGATACCCAGCTCTTCACTGAAAATCCCTTCTTCTCTTCCTTGTGCCAATATTTGCCTTTTCTCTCATCGTTCGCAATGAGTATCTCCTCGCCAGTGACTTCATGGTCCATTCTGCTCTCGTGCTCTGGCGCGAATCGCATCAAAGCCCAATAACAGAGCCCAGCAGCGACAAAGGAGTACCCATAACCGATCGCAAAGCTGTCGAATAATTAGCGTCGGTGCGTTTGTGTCGTATCAAGGGTTCTCTTACATATGCTGGCCTGCAAGCGCCACACCGGCATGACCCTGATCGATGCTGTCGATGAAGCCAGGCAGAGGAGGCGCAAATCCGACGATAAGTGCCACAACAGCACGCCAGTTTGTCGCAAACTTGGGAGAGTAGCGGTAGATACCATCAAAGCTGTACATATCCGGGACCGAGACATTGCCGCGACGAGTAATGTAGTAGCTAAAGATTGATTAATATATCGTGGCTATTGTCAAGATACTGGAGTACTCACTCTGTCATGATAATAGCAGTCATAGGCCCAAGGAAGATTGTATATCCGCTGAGGAAGGCGAGGAACTTTTGGGCCGAAGCCAGAATTTTCCACTATCGTGATTGTCAATAAATGGCGGTGAAGCAGCAGAATCTCCCACAACATACCGGCACACATAACCAAGCACCAATGATAGCAGCCAAGATTTGACCACGGCGGATGTTGATGTACTTAGGAAAGAAGGAGACCAGATCGTTGGCTGCACTGATCGAGTTGGCGGAGATGTTAATGCCCAGAGTGACGATAATTAAGCCAATGGCGCCAAAAGCAGAGGCAGCACGGCCGCCATGAGATCCAGATGCACTCCAGAGTCCGACGATAGTTACTGGGTTCCACAGGGGTGTACCCTCTTTGGCCACCTCCTCGGGATAGGCGACCACAGACGCCGCAGCGGTGAAGATTCCCAAGAGACCAACGATGGTGAAAATGAAGGGGATGACAAATGCCTGGCAGTTTTGAGCGCTCCTCTTGTTTGCGTATCTTGCAAAATCGGCGATGTTAAGACCAAGAGTAGAGTAATTGCCGAGTACCGAGTTGAGGTTGGAGAAGAATGCCCAGATCAAGACAGACCCTTTCACCGTCGGACCTTCAGTAATGATAGAGCTAGTACTGAGGGTACCTCCAGCCTTATGGAGAGTGTGACCAAAGACAGCCAAGAAGATGATGGGTGCGATGATGGACTTGAAGCCGAAGAAGTATTGAACCTTGGTGTAAGGGATGCAAAGGAACGGAAGCTGAAGCAGGAAGTAGAGGAAGAAAGAGCACATCCCCTTGGTATCGATACCCTGGCCCGCGGCGATATGATTGGGTATATTTGCGTAGCTTGGCCATATTGCCGTGAGAAGCACTTCCATACACTGGCCACCAGTGACTGTCTGTACTCCGAGCCAGATGATCGCAAGGGCGCAGCGTGAGACCACGACGAAGTAGCTGAAATAGTAGCCGAACGATACGCGTGCAATGATCGGGAAAGGAACATGCAGGTGGGCTCCGATTCTGCCATTCATTGTGATGACCACACCCATGATGAAGTTGCCGAGCACACATGCACCAATTGCCATTCGCCAACTGAGACCTGCGCTGATCATTGACGAAGCCACTTCCTGGATGAATATTAGTAGCTACTCGTTAAATCGCGAGCATTTCTAAGTCACCCAATTCGACACTGCCCACGCGTCTGCCATCCAGTACGCTACATAAGCCTTCCAGGTCCAGGTGCGGTTCGAGGGGGGGATGGGGTCGAAATCGGCGTTGGACGCATTTGGATTCGTAGCAAAACTTGACGGCTCCTGATCGACCGCCAGCTTGATTCCGGCAAAGCGACGCTTATAAGCTGAAGATTGGCCCATTTGGATAGGCTCAACTGTGTGGGTGACCTCTTGGGAGGCGTCGCCCTTCATGTCCTGGTAAACCATCTTGGAGGCAACGCAACGCAGCGACTTTAGATTCAAGAATATAAGCCGATGGACAAGAAAGACAAGCGCAATCTCTGCTGTGATATGCTGGTCATATAGTGTTGGATGGAGCGATGCGAAAATTACTGCTTATCGCAAATCGCCGTCTGTCGCGAAAAGAAAAATGGGCTAGATCCTGACATTTCGCAAGTAGCTGAGAAGTTACAGGCGCCACTGTGCTTATTGCTATCGTTGTTTCTCCGATACTTGGTTGTGGTGGAGTTCCGTGGAAATCTGTGCAGATGATTGGATGCGATGCGCTGATAGCACAGCATGCGGCTAACAAGCCATAGATAGCAGGGGTGATACACGTAGACGCGTTGAAAGTATAGATAAGGACCCTCGCACTTGACAGCGGCAAGACGCGACTTACAAGCATTTTGAAGTTCTAGAAATCGATCTTGACGCTGGAAGCGATAGTATTGGGTCGAGCGACAGCACTGTGTCGGCTCTGTCGACTCCATTCCAGTCTTTACCTGTCTCTCTGTCTCTCTCTCTCTCCCGCCATGGCCGCGTCCGTCCGGTGGAGACTTACTGGGTTCTTTCCTGTCCGGAAATGCTTGATACGTCTAGGTGTCGTCGACTGTCTGGAATATCAAGGCCATGAACCCGGCCGCCCGAGTGGTAGGCAGGCATTACCTGGCAGTCGCACAAGACGCGGGAGGTGTGCAGAGGATGGATGCGCGATGATTTTGTTTTTGGTGAGGCTTCAGCTACTGTGAAGCCTGTGCCGAGCATTCTCCGGAAGATGGTTTTGCGACAAGGACAACGAGCCTCGTCCGTCTCATGAGTTCCATCGAGTTTTCTGTCCATCTCGTCCTTTGTCGGATATATAGGTATTTTCCGTTCTATGTAACCGACTGTGGTGATCTCAGCAATCATTCCTGCTTGAGATGGTTTTCGCGATTATGGAAGCCGCAACCTCATCGGGACAGTCGCTCCCCGCAACCGCTTTGGTAGGTGAGTCCGCCATGATATTCATGTAGTATTTGAAGAGAGGATATTCCATGTGTCTTCTCTTTGCTCTATAACCTGTTCAGTGTTCTTTTCTCGTCTGCAATATTACGATCAGTAAGTTCATTCGTGTGTCGGGCAAACATACCCGACTTTCGCTTCGTCAACGACATTTACTGACTATACCACAGTGTCTGGAACTCTCGTACCTCTCACAGTCATCAAAGGCGCAAGCTCGGAGTTCATTCCCTTCCCTGCTGGAGAGAACGCTACTGTCGCTGACTTCCACTCGTAAGTTTGAATCATTCTGAATAACCGGAGACCCAAGCGTCAAACATCTGACGCCTTGAAGCATCCGCACAAGCACGACCGACTCTCCATCATACCTCACCTCAGGATTCTACAAGATCGAAAAGGGCAAGGCATATCCACTGGACTATACTTGTGAGGAAACCAAGTATGTGATCAGTGGACAGATTGATGTTTTGGACGAAGCGACTGGTGTGACGCATCACTTGGTTCCTGGAGATTTTGCTTTCTTCTACGTTGGAAGCAAGGTGCAGTTCTCTACAAAGTCTGCAGGTTTGGCTTTCTATGCTGTAACCAGACCTTTCAAGGCTGCGCACCCGAACCTTGCTGGCAGGGAGGAGGACGTGAAGCAAAAGTCAAAACTGTAAACACGAAATACGCCCAAGAATCTTTGCTGCGGGGTTGACCCTGTTGCCCTTTTTATCATCAAACTATGGACGTCTTGCAAGTGAGCGGCCCAACTTGATCAGATAGAATTGAATATTTGATATCCATACTACAATGATACGTTTCGTGCGCTATGCTATCACATTGCGGTGGATTTTTAGTATTCTTAGACAAAACGAAAGAGTCTGTGGCTGTTTGCAAAGCCAATCTTACGACTTGAATGGGCTTCCAATAGAGCATCATGCCTTTCACAAGCGTATGATCTCTCATAATTTGCGATCCTCACAACGGAGCGTAACTCACACACGGTCTGACGGGAACCCGGTCGTGTATCATTCTAATTTGTATGCTGCCGGATAACTTGAGCGGTTGGAGTAATAGCTTCATCCGCGGCAAAAGCATTGGGGTTCGTGCGGGGTTACGCCCCCAAGATTCTCAGTCATGCCCCAACCGTCGATTCGCTCGTCTCCGCTCGACCTCCAAACACCAGCGACGAGTCGACATGTCAGAAGCCCCCGAATCTAAGAACTCCACTAACAAGCGCCGGAGAGTCGAAGGCTCAATCGGGGGCGCAAATATACGCTTGTGTCCCCATTGCGGGCGAACCTTCAAGAGGACCGAGCATTTGTCGCGACATGTGCGGACTCGTAAGTCTACTGATGGCCCCCGTATCGTGACGATAGTTCATAGCCAACCTGTGCAGACACCAAGGAGAAGCCTTTCTCGTGTAATTGTGGTGCTTCGTTCGGGCGACGAGACCTGCTCACTCGACATCAGAGAGTGAGTGGGCATGATCCAGCCGACGCTCAACACGACACACCGGCCGGCGTCAACGCTCTTCAACAAGCACAAAGCGAGGGCAGCCATTCTAACGAATCGACTAATACTCTTGTTGATCCACTCAATACGCGAGATGCTTTGCGGAAGAATTCGCAGCCTCAAACAGAAACATCAATTCATCAAGCTACCTTCGTGTCGCATGACGAACAGTCGCGAGACCTATCACAACCCAGATATTACAGCGCCGCAGCTATACCAACTCCCTTACCGGGAATCAATGATATAATGGATCCATGCGATCCTGTCTCGTCGCTGGACTTGTCAGGCATTGACCCCGACATTCCATTTCGCGATTTTGCCAGCTTCCTTGACGGAGTCGGCTTATGCGTTGACTGGAGTCCGATACTCGAGAGACTGGAAGAGCCTTCAACGATCAAGGATACCCCGCGACCTACGTCTTCGAATATTGACGTACGGGCTAGAGCAGGATCACCATTCAGTTCATGGTTGCCATCAGCCCCGACCAAGGACAGGACCACGGACGGCGTTTGTAACATATCGAGTATGTTGTGCCTTCAGAGCGTCTGATAAATTCATACTCACACAAACAGATCCTCGCATTGTTGATTCTGAAGCTAGACGCTTTGATGTGACAGAAGAGCAGCGCAGCAGGCTCGAACATGCCATCGGCTTGTCGCTTCACATCGTCGATCCCACATTCCGATTACCGTCTCGTCATTCTCTCACCAGGTATATCAAGTCCTTCTTCGGTGGCTTCCACTTGCACATGCCATTCATACATGTACCGACCTGGCGTCTGGACGACCATCCAATCGAAGTGATATTTGGCATTGCTGCTATCGGTGCGCAATACTGTTTTGAAAAACGAGCGGCAGAACAACTCTTCTTTGCTGGGAAGGCTCTTGTCACGAACAAGCTCACAGGATCATCGGCGACTAATGATGCTCACCCACTGTCGTTGGACTCTGCTGGAAACCATAATCAGCAGACTTACGGGACCTCCACCATGCCTCCGTCAATTGAGATCATCAGAGCTCTGCTCACACTCATGGGCTATGCGACCTGGGACCCAAAACCGAAGATGGTGCATCAAGCTTTCGCCATTCGCGAAACCCTGACCCAGTTCCTCAGAAGTGAAGGCTTACACGAACTTGAGGTTGCGCACCCTGCTCCTTCTATAGAAGGGGAATGGCGCTCCTGGATTATTGAAGAATCCTCTCGACGCTCGAAAATGGTTGCTTTCTCATTTCTCCATACGCACAGCATTGCATATGACGTATACCCACCTCTCCGGAGCAACGAAGTGGGACTTCGTCTGCCTTGCTCGACTCTAGAATGGAACGCCCCTTCAGCTATGTTGTGGGACATCGCAAGGAAGTCGATATCGAAACCACAGCTGTATTTCAAAGAAGCTTTGTCTTTTCTGCTGGACCATAAGAGTGAGCCGACTAGACTTGATCCAATCCCCACGCCTCTGGGAAATTATGTCTTACTGCATGGATTGATACAAAGAATACACATTGTCAGAGATTTGAGCCTGCCAGTCATGAGCGACATGGCAGCTCTCCCACCTGAGGAGGTCGAAAAGCTTGAGTAAGATATCCCGAATCAGAGCCGAAACGCATTATGCTAATGATCCTTTGTAGACGCGGTCTTCGGTGCTGGACGTCAGGTTGGCAACAAGCACCAGAATCTTCACTCGATCCAAATAACGAGAATGGTCCGATACCTTTCACATCCAGCTCGCTACTTGCCCTGGCCTACGCCCGTATCTATCTAAACCTCGGACCATACCGACAACTTCACATGCGAGACCCACAGCGCATTGCCAGAGCTTTAGCGGGGTGCCCCGAGATCGATCGCAGCGAAGGTGTCATTGCAGCGCTGCTGTACGCTACACACATGCTTGGCATTCCCGTCAGACTGGGTGTTGATCGAGTCGCTAAGAGTCAAGCGTTTTTCTGGAGCGTCAGGCACTCCTTGGCCAGCCTGGACTGTGCGATACTTCTGAGCAAATGGCTGCTAAATCTGACCCGTACTGTAGCGACAAATCCGCTGAATGGTAAGCGCAATCCAAACCCTCATGGTACTAGATTGCTAATAGGTATTAGATAGCGAAGAAAGGATCTGGTACTGGGTCAAGTGTATTGTCGAAGAAGCATATGCAGTCGTTGACTTTGACGAAGACCGACCGGAAGTCATGGATACTTCCAACTCTACTGGTCTCGCTCTGGCCGTGCTGAAGATCTGGGCACACTTCTTCATGAGCAATTCACAATGGCCATTCATCAACATCATCGGTCAAGGTTTGGCAATCTACCGTGGCATGTTGGTCCAGACAAATGTTTGACGATGTTTTGCCAACCCGAATTCGAATATGTGGACAAACATTGACTCTTCGAGCACAATAGTCGAATCACCTCATGCTTGGGCAAGAAGACGCACTTCCGTGTCGATGCCCGATCACAGTATAGACTTGGCTCAAGAGATCCTCGCCTACCTCCTTCTTTTGGTTTGGTCTCTTTGCGCCGATCGTAGCTCATGTCGCGGGCCGCTTCGCCTGTCAGTCTGTGGACGGTCTCGTTAAGTCGCGGGGTCAGCGAGTCAAAAACTGGGCTATTCACCGCAGAGGACTTGCACATGACCAGAACCTGCAGAAAATTGATGATCTACCTGAAGACGGACAAGTCACGGCCATCTTGAATGCTTTGTCAACTGCATGGACCGTGCCGAGGTTGACAAATTAAGCCTCAGTATAGATTAATACGACCGGTACGACACGGGATATCGAGAAAAAAATGCGGGGCATGCGTTTCAGCACCATCGCGTGCTGGGGAAGTGAAATTCCAAGGAAACCGAAGCATCTCGAAGGTCCAATGGGATGCCTGAGAATTGCAAACAGAGGCCTCGAACGCACGCGCTACATACTGGGACCTATAGTAAGCTTCAACCAACGCTGGACGGTCTTCTATACCATGCGTCAACCTGCTCGCCTCGGCAGTTGTTTCGAGATTGGCCTGACCATGTCTCTCGCTTATATCTGGATCAAACGGCCTTACTTGACATTGATTACTGGCCTGAAGATCTGATCCGGGTATATATAAGATGTCTTGCCGCTCTGCAAGAATGCCAGACAACGATTGTCATCTTGACTCTTGCTTCTCCTACGCTTTGGCAGCTCTTCTCATTGCTCAGCATGTCGTCTCTCGCCGCCTGGACCAAGGCTGCCTGCCTGCTCCTTCTTGCTTCCGAAGCCTTTGCAAGTCCCATTGAGAAGGTCGAGCAGCTTGAAAAGCGTGCCGTTTGCACGAAATACAGTATGTCTTGCCAGCAGAAACCCGGAATTATCATCATTGGTTCTGATACTATCTCAAGCTCTCATTGAGACCCGTGGTACCAATGAGCCTCAGGGCCCCTCCAACAGTTTCAAGACCATGAACGCAGCCATCATCGCTCAAGTCATGGGTGGCACCGAGGTTCGTGTTCCTAGATTCGCTATGTATAACAAAGACTGATTGGAATGCAGTACGACACTGTCTACCCTGCCAGTATCGACCAAATCTCCGTCGTTGGTACTACTGATGTAAGCCGAGTCTTGAGTGCCATGACCAAAAGTCTAGTCTACAGTACTGACAACCACAGATCATCAACCAGGTCAACACTGGATTGAAGTCCGACCCCAACAGATGTTTCATTCTAGAAGGATACTCTCAGGGTGCCGCAGCCACCGTTGACGCCATGCCCAAGCTTACTGGTGCCGCGTTCAATGCGATCAAGGGTGTCTTCCTCATTGGAAACCCTCACCACAAGGCCGGCCTGGCTTGCAACGTTGACGCCACCGGCGGCACTACCACTAAGAACGTCAACGGTCTTACCGTTCTCGTGAGCAGCATTCCTGCTACCTGGGTCAGCAAGACACTGGACGTTTGCGCTTATGTAAGTCACCATTCTTCTAAAAGTCCAACGTACACACAGCTAATAATATGACAGGGTGATGGTGTCTGCGATACGACTCATGGTCTCGGCATTACTGCTGCTCACTTGTCTTACAAGTCTGATGCAAACGTACAGAACCAGGGCATCAAGTTCGTCACTGGAAAGCTGCAAGGCACCAGCTAGATATCTTCTTCTCTCATATTCCACGACAATTTGACATCGCACAAGATCGGTCGACAGTCAGCAAATGAGCTTTCTGATTTCAAGCCTCTTATCGTTCGCCCCGTTGACTATGTGATGTGATGATTGCGACGGTGCTTACGACCTCCAATGATATGCGATTGTCCACTGGGTGCATGATATTTTGTTCTGCATGAGACAACAAACAACAGCAGAAGCTGTGCAACTCATTGTGGAGCTTCTCGGTGAGTTTTGGAACCAGATATGCCATGAACGTTCGCGAACATGAGGTGCAACTTTGGAGCCAAGCTCAAGTCACAAGAAAGCACTAGATCAAACGCTTCGGGGAAATCTAGAAAGCGTCAATTGTGACAGAAAAGGAATCTAAATTATCTACAAATTCAAGGCAGAGGTGTACCAAAGAATTCCAACTCAACTCGTCGAGTGTTGACAAAAGTCCGGTTTCCCCGAACGTTGTTTGAATCAGCTTCTCCAATCAATGCCAACTCAGTGGTCAACTCCTTCTTGATGATATCCAAGAGCTTCGAAACACCTTGCTGGCCATAGACATTGGCATACATAGGCGCACGACCCAGACCGACTGCACGCGCACCCAGAGCCAACAAGGTGATGATGTGGCTCGCGCGACGTACACCTCCATCGGCGTAGATCTCGATTTTGTCAAAGACTTCAGGGTAGAGCCGGTGCACGTCAAGCAGTACTTCAACAGCAGTGGGTGCCAAGTCGACAACACGGCCGCCGTGGTTGGAGATGTAGACGGCAGGGAAGCCTAGGTCAGCGCAGAGCTTGACGTCGTGAGCTGTCTTTACACCCTTGGGGACGATTGGTAGAGTCGTCATGTTTCTCAGCTTGTTCAGTGAGTCTATCGTGAAGGATGAACTGTGACCGGCATCGCCACCTGCAGAGAAGCGAAGGTAGCGGTCTCTGATGCCGTTGACTCCCTGTATTCTAATCAGATGTTTATTTGTAGCATGAGACATGTTCACGTACCGTGTTGTCTACCGTCAAGAAGATGGCCTTGAATCCTGCCTTCTCCATCCGTTTCAACTCATCCTGAAGCTGCGCCGTGTCTGACCAGATGTATTCTTGATGGAACATGACTTGTCCCTTGGAAGCTGCCGCACCGATCTGCTCAATCGATTGTGACGAAGAAATCGAAGGTACGTATAGAAGGTTTGCAGCACCAGCAGCCTTCGCAAGATTCGTTTCAGCACCATTGCTTGCATAGCCAGCCTTTGCCGCGGGAGCAATGAAAAAGGGTGCATCGAATTGGTATCCAAGAATGCTTGTATTCGTGTTGATGTTGGACACGTCCGTGAAGCTGAAACCATTCAATCGAATCTTTTCCCAGTCGCGCATGTTGGCGTTATAGGTGATTTCATCCAGAGCGGCCGTGCGATAGTAAGCATAATTCTTGTCGGATAGGACGTTTTTGGCGGCAATCTGAAAGTCATTTGCATCTACAAGGTCTTCAATGGGTGGAAGAGTTCCAGTTGTCCAGGCTGAGGTGTCAAGTCCAGTGTCGGGAAGACCTTCTGTGTCGATCTGAACAGCGAGAGTGGTGGCCGCACAGAGTGCCAATGAAATAGCGAATGAACGCATCATGTGAGAGTTTGCAAGAGGGAACGAGCAATCGAATTGGAACGAGGGTGGACCTTTAGAAGATTCTTATACGGTCTTGCCCTACTGACAGCTTTTCCAAAGATAGCTTCGAAGGCGGCAGCAGCAGTCCGTTCGCCTAAGCTTTTATTGTTCGTGCGACTGATCTGCAAAACATTGCATGCGTCTCCATGCAGGATTCGTAGCCAAGTGCGCCGAACTCCCAATGTGTCGTCTGCAAGAGTCGCACTTGTACATTTACGGCGGTAGATTGTGCACTGTCATCTCAGAACAGTGCCATGATATGGCGCCACAACAGGCTCAGGCACGGGGTCGAGTACAGTCTGCATTACCTGTCGCCGAGCCCGGGAGGTCTGTCGTATACATTTGTTAGGGCTGAGCAACGACATCGATAGCCGTTGTGTCGCGTGGACTGCGAATGTGCCGACATGAAGTCGTGTGCGCAACGAGTCTCACATGCGCATTGGCGAAGACCTGGTGGAGAAGACGAGTACACGATTAGCGATGAACACGAATACGACATTGCACTCTCGTGTTTGTTAATACAAGCGAGCCGGCGTCAAGACCAAGGATGCGAGCGAGCCCTGTCGCGCATGAAGTTATTGAACGCATGCATCAGTGGATGGCGGGCCTTGCATACAAATGACTTGATGAAAAGAAGAGGACCCTGGGATCGCCATATTTGCACCTGTTGATTTCTTATCTGATCCATGACGCGCCTCGCATCGGGTGATGTCGGTGCTCGGCACTGTTTCAGCATGTCAATTCTCCTCCACTTTCTCGAGAGCTCGGACGAAGCATTGTTCTTTACCCGTGCCGTCACCCGCAGATCTGATATCTCGCATGCTGAGTCTTTAACGTGTTTCGTTCGCAACGATCTGCGACTGACATGACCTTATGGCGTTCTCAGATCTCTTGTCTCCATCATTGATGTCGCCTGTAGACATCATCCTGAGAGCGACAGCCTTTAAGCATCGTAAGGACTTGCCTGAATTTGACGTTCGGTAGCCCACTGGCCCTTTGCAAGTCTGACTTCGGAAGACAACCTGACTGGAGTCATTGGACAGACGTTGTCTTTGGACAATACAATACGGAATAACTAACTACAGACCACTTTGCGGCCCACTATCGCCAGCGCACTGAATCTCGCAATCAATACATTCTTATGGCTGCAGCTCCCCATCGTTCATCTGCTCCCGCCCTGGCGTCGCTTGAAGCCTAGGCAAACACTTTGGCCTCCTGCTTAGCGCGCTCAGACATGAGGGCAGCGTTCTTATTGCCACTCTGATCAGAAGACGTGGGAGTGTTCTTGAACTTCCAAGCGGGAATCTTGCGCTCGTAGAGTTCGTCGAGTTCCCAGTAAGTGCGGCCATATGTCTTTGGAGAGTTAGCAAATACATGATCAATTCTGCATGTTGACTTACCTCAGGGTAGTAGAGCCAGAGGAGGATAGTGAAAGGTACGAGGAGTCCTGCCCAGACATAGACTGCCTTGATACCCAGGTTGGCGGCATCGGGGCTGATTATGTAAGAGACTGTCCACTGGAAGACAACACTGCAATCATGTCAGGAAGGTCGAGACCACGACTTTGCGTGTGACTTACAAGCCGAGACCGTAGCATCCTAGATTGAAAGAGGTTGTCTGAGCTCTGAGACGGGGTGTCGAAGTTTCTCCGGCAGCGACGAAGCCAATAGGACCGGCTGAGGCACCATAGCAGATGACCCACAGCAACAAGAAGCCGAGAGCTGCTTTGGGTGCCCCAGCGGTCTTGAAGAACGCGGTTGATCCAAGACAGATGTTGAATACGCACATCATGAAACATCCGCTAAGTTGAGTATTAGTGTTGTCTTTCTGGATGTTCAAAATCTCACTCACCCAACGAGTAGGGGTCTACGTCCAATGTGCTCGCAGGCAACCAAAGATGCGGAAATTGAGACAATGAGAAGTACGAATCTGTTGTCTGTCAGCCTTTGTATGACAAGTATTCGAGGAAAGAACGAACGTAATGATGGTAACGAGGAAGGGATCTGCTAGTCCAGCAACTTTGAAGAAGTACTAGAGAGGTCAGCATGAGTTGTAGTACGGAACTTCGATGCACTGACTGTAGAGTAGGAGAAGACGATGGGTGCACCGGCTGCCCATTGACTGCAGATACCAAGACATCCAGCCAGAGTTCTACGCCAGTTCTTGCTGTTGAAAATCTCGAAGAACGACGAGCCACGTGAGACGGAGGCTAACTCTAATTCAGCTTCGATACCGTGCTGCACGACGCGATACTCGTGTTCCTGGAGAGCTGTCTGTAAGCACTTGCTCGATATTGCAGGAAGTGTGGACACATACCACATCGTAACCCGCGATGTTACCATAGAGCTTCAGCATTGAGCGTTTGGCCTGCTCATGCTGGCCCTTGCGAGAGTGATATATGTGCGACTCTGGAACGAACCAGATGAAGATGACGAGAACCTGAGAGAAGAAATTTAGTGCGCGGTCATCCAACTGAATTGTCCCAGAGGATGGGTACTCACAGCAGTGAAGGCAAACTCTGTGGCGATCAAAGGCTTCCACTTGTTCGGTTGATGGACAACCACTAGTTGCGTTGCGATAGCTGCGATGAGTTGTCCAAACCCGAGACAGAGTTGGTAGGCACCGATCATGAAGCCACGAATCTGGAAAGGAGCGATCTCCGAGATGTATGTGATTAAGATTGATTGAGCAAGACCGACGCCCAGGCGAACGAAGACTGCTGCACCGAGCCAGCTCTGCCAACTGAACGCAGTGATCTCGGTGATCGATCCTCCAAGAAGGACGACAATAGCACCGATCATGGCCTTCCTGTGATGGACTAGTCAGTGACTGTACCGCGCCCAGCAGCATATGTGTGACCTACTTCCTGCCGAAACGATCGGCAAACCATCCTCCGGCAAACATTCCCAAGGTCTTGGACATCTCTGCAAAGCCTTGCCAGTACGACACAACCTTGGCGCTGACGGCAGGCTTCCCATCAATTGTGGTGTCGTACATCTGATTGATAAACGCTTGCATCGGAATGACATTGCCCGGGACTTGCTGCTGGAACTATTTGGTTGTCAGAATGAGTCTATGTGATTTTTAGCATATACTGACACCATCGTTGAGTGCTGCCCAGTTCAGGACCATGCAGAACAGCATCGCCTTCCAGAAAGTCTTGACGGTGAGCCAACGTCCAAGTCCTTGGAAGTGATTAGCGACAGCTCCCTCCATCAATCACGAACTCAGATACTTACCTGCATATCTTGTCTCAAGGACCTCACCGTGATGGTCATCCAGGTTCTCAAAGTGTTGAGTCACTGTCGCATCTTTGATGTCGGTCTGTTTGGAGTCGTATTCAGCCATGTCGAGAAAGGATGAAGAGTATGCTGGAAGATCGTATCTGGATGGAAAGACTAAGGCAAGGGATCGGCTATGTCTTATAGCTTGTGCCAGTCCGTATCAAGAGGTTGCGGAGAGGTGGTTGGCGCTGGAATAGACTTTCTGGGGTATCTCGCGCTTCCCCATGGGCGCAAGAAGGTTCGATACGCGTGGTGTACCGTACCCAGTAGCATGGTCAACACTTTAGGGCTATCGGACCATAGTACTCCGAAGCGTAGTATACCCTGTGATTGGACGGACATCGGCAGGAAAGTTCTCCAAGTTGTTAATATGGCACATGATCATAGTCGTATCGATGTGTCGGAGCTTGAATGCTGTCGGAATTGTGAACTAAACAGGCCTGTTCCGGTGCTGCCGTGACTTCGCGTTGTCGGTGGTATTGGACCGACTGCGGCTCACACTCAATTGAGCTCGAGCCGTGCCCCCTAGCTTACAACGACGTGAACGAGTGACTGACCATCTGACGCTCATCATCCGAAACGAAGTTCTGTTGCTGTCTTCCCAGATAGTCATTGTGATTGCAAAATGTCAATGACAAATGTCGATGGCGAGAGAGTGACAAGTACTTGATCTTACAAGAATTATCATGCATCGCTACTATCATTCATGTGAATTCTATGAAAGGACAAGATTAGTTATATGCAGACAGTCTAGCTCTTCGTCAAGGTTCTGAGAGATGAAGGCAAGTAAGAGTGTCCCGATTCGCACGTATAAACTTGAGAAGATGTCTAGGAAGCAAAGGAGGATTTCAACGGGTATAGAGCTAATGTAGAATACGTGATACGATCTCAAATCTAACTAGAAGACAATCGCGCCGCCATCAACGACGATATCAGTCCCGTTTATGTAAGAACTGGTCTCCGCTGATAGCATGACTATCGCGCCAGTGAGTTCTTCTGGCGTACCCATACGACCAGTAGGGTTCCTTGCTGCCCACACGTCTCTCGCTTCGGCGATACCTGGCCCCTCGTTCAAGATTGTGTCCATGTAGCCAGGACTGACCGAGTTGGTTCGAATCCCGTATCGAGCCCACTCAGCTGCAAGACAGTTCTTCAGCGTGATGAGAGCTGCCTTGCTCACATTGTAAGCGGCTTGAGGTTGTGGGTAGTTGACTCTGTGTGCAGAGATGGAGGCTGTGAAAACGATGGATCCTCCAGTACCCTGATCGACCATCTTTCGTGCGACAGCCTGAGCGCAGAGGAACGAGCCAGTAGTGTTGACATCTATGATGCGCCGCCACTGAGCTGCAGACATATCGAGAGCATTGAAGCAGCCAACGATACCGCTGAAGCAAAGGAGGTGATCGATCGTACCGAGTGTGTCTGCTGCAAGATTCACTGCATCTCGCACAGCCATGTCGTCCGTAACGTCTACCTGGAGGCAAGCGATGATGCAGGACGGAAAACGCTCTCTCAAAGGGACAAGCATGTTCTCAGATTGATTCGCATTGACGTCGAAAATAGCAAGGCCAGAGAGACCATGTTCAAGCAGGGCGGAACAAGCTGCAAGACCGAGCGTTCCTGTACCACCAGTAATGATTGCATTGCCATGGACTGCGAATCTCCCGAGAGCACTGTCACTGGTTTTGGTACCAAGATTTTATGACGGTGCAGGAGTCAAAGACTGATCGTCGCCTGTGCTGAGGACCATATGAGGGATTGACCGTTTGCTGAGGTCATTCCTGGCTGCATCTGTGGTTGACATATCTGGAATTGATATCATGGTGTACAATTGACCGAACGATCGTCTAAAGGAAGTTGTTTGCAAGATTCTGAGGCGTCAGGCAAGACGATTTGAACCATCAAAACTTGATTGTTTGCATGCATGCTCTTCTCGGCCTCGCCAGTCTTGTCCACCGACCTGTACATGCGATTTCGACATCGGAGCAGTGTTCACCGAAGGGTCGGCCTAAAGTGGTCCTCGTCAACGGTGCGCCAAGCAAGACCCCTCATTGCCTCCGTTCATCCCTCGCCGTCCACGCTCCGGCCTGCTTCTGCGATTATGATCGATGATAGAGCCCGATGCCAGTGAGTCGAACAGCTCGGAGGCCAGTGTCCGAAAGGGCTTGCTTGGAGTGTCAGAAGAGGAAGACCAAATGTGTGGCGGCGCCGGAGGGTGAGGTTTGCGCGTATTGCCAGAAAGCCGGCAAAACATGCGTCTTCGAAGGTCCACACGAGCGGACATCTTTGACACGGCGTAACCTCGACGCGGCTGAAGCGCGATGCAGAGAGCTGGAGAGGATGCTACAAGAACATCAGGCGGATGGAGAAAACGACGCTGGACGTCAAGGTGCATCTCGAGAGCTAGAACGTCGCCCTGAAGCACATCGCCCACAGAACCCCGAGGACCCTCCCGCAGGTCCCTACGAATGGAATGAGGGACTCGATGCTAGTGCCAACGATCCCTCACCCGATGGTGAATATACGCGCGATGGCATGGCCTCTCTTACACGTCAAGGCAACGGGTCAGGGTACCTCGGTGAGGACACTCCGCATCAATGTCCACAGAAAGTGTGACGTACTGATCAAACATCGCATAGGCAAAAGTTCCGGGTTTGAGATATTGCAGTCTGTTTCATCGCTGTTGCCATCTCAAGTCAATCTGTCCAAACGTGGTGCTGGACTTGAGACAGTAGTATCCCCGACTGTTCCTCATCACCAAGCCTTTGCGAGCACCTCGGGTCACTCCATGAGTACATCTTGCATCCAGGAACAGCTGATCACTGCTTATTTCATGGGCTACAATGCATACTATCCTATCTTGCATGAAGGTACCTTCCGAAAACAGTGTGCAGCACGACAGCAGATGTCCACCAGATCGACCTGGCACATCACGTACTACATGGTGCTTGCCATAGGCGAGTGGGTCTCGGGGTGCAGCAGCGAGGAGAACTCGATATACTACGAAGCTGCCCGCTCGCGTATACGACCCGAGGTCTTGGAATCTGGTTCTTTGAACAACGTCCAGGCATTCCTCCTTCTTGGTAACTATCTTCAGAAGAGAGATCGACCCAACACAGGATACAACTACATAGGCATTGCCTTGAGGATGGCGCTCGGTCTTGCGCTCCATCTCGAGCTACCACAAAGTGCAGGCGTGAAGCCATTCGACACTCATCGGCGACGTGTGCTATTCTGGATCCTCTACTGTTTCGATTGCTGGTTCAACATCACCACTGGTAGACCGACACTGATTCCAGACAATTTCGTGGACATCCGAGTTCCGTCTAATGTGGATGAGTCTGCCTACGATTCTCTTTCGACTAGTGTCGCGGAGGTATCGTACCCAACAACTTCCTCGACCGTGATTGCGCTCGCAAGGCTCACCAAGATCGCAAACCGAGTTTTTGCGCAATTCATGTGCGTGACTCCGTGCTCGGACATAGACCAACAGACCAGCGTCATGGAGCATATGATCCAAAACTGGCATAGCTCGCTTCCTTCATATTTCTTCGATGCTGATGTTCCAACGTGGTTCCTCGGCCCAAGACAGGTCATACTATGGAAGGAGTCCAATTTACTCATCTTACTACTGCTCTCGAGTCAGCGACATCACAAAGATGAGCACGAGAAACTCTCGCTAGGGAGGAGGTGCCAATCAGTGTCGGCCAATGTTATTTCTGGTGTAGTCACGTTCTGCCAGATTCATGCTCAAAATCTCCATTGTGGACTGAGTTGGTACACTGTCTACTTCACTCTTCAAGCTGCTCTGTCTTACAGCGCTCAGTACATGTTCAGATGTCGATTATTGATCCAGGCTCAGGACGATCTCCAAGACTATGAAACCGTTCTTGGCCAGGCGTGCCAGTGTCTCCAGAGCTTGATCAACACCAGTAGTGCAGCTGCCAGGTCTTTCCAGATCGTGCTTCGGCTGCGCGAGATGCTAAGACAATCTAGCAGAGTACAGGGGTCTAGCGATGGAGCTGAGCACATCACAACGTACAATGAACACGTGCCGAATCATCTTGGCGAGACCGATCATCGTCATGAACTCTCGATACAAATGGCTCAAGGCTTCCAAGATGGTGTTTTCCAGCCAAGCCCTTCCAACGCAGGGTCGTATCAGCCCTTTGACAACCATGGCATAGCAGACCTTGTTCTCAATGAATGGAGCCTCGCTGCGGATCCTTCGTTACAGGCGCTTTTCGACGGAATGAATGATTTTGGACACCCTTTCCATATGACAGAATAGAATCGTTTCAGTTTTTCACTATTTTGACTCTGCAGCCATACATCAGTCTTTCTATCGGTCCACATTCTGTCGTTTACGCAATTGAGAATCTTTCATCTGCTGTACCTGGTCGTGCGCATTCCGAAGAGCGTGTGTAATCCTCATGACACATAATTCGAGATCTCATTTAGGATAACTGCTAGGTGTTCTCCTACAGACGGACAGGGCGAATATTCTTCCACATGCAATGAACACAGAAGGGATCAGGAAGGCACGATTGGGGTTCAAACGATGATCTAGATCTTAAACAAGCACATATCCACCATCGATGATTGTGTCACTTCCTGTCTGGTATGACGAAGCGTCACTCGCCAAGTACAAAAACAGCCCTTTGATCTCTTTGACATGACCCATACGTCCCAAGGGTGTCATACGATATGCCTCATTGATACAAAGAGGAGAGGCTCCCATCTTGGTGTCGAAAAATCCAGGAGAGACAATGTTGACTCTCGCAAAGTCGCGCCACTCTCGTGCCAGACTCTTTCCGAGATGGTTGACCGCAGCCTTCGTCGTGTTGTAGATCTGCAGATGTCAGGACATAGTTCAAGTATATTGCGCTGACTGAAGCTTACTGGTTGATCAACTGGTACGTTTGCGATGTGAGCTGAGATGCTTGATGTGATGATCAGGTTACCAAATCCTTGACTCTTGAATACAGCTCCAGCATACTTGGCGCAGAAAACCACACCGTCCACTCCGTAATATTAGTTGTTGCGTACGATCTCCTTGCGCGATGGGCACTTACCATTCACAGACATCTGTTTCCGGTATTCCTCGATAGTCTGCTCAGTAATCGCCTTGGAGATGGCCATACCAGCATTGGCGACAAAGACATCAAGTCGTCCAAAGTCCTTGACAACTTGATCGACCGAGGCCTTGACAGCTTCATGATCTGATACTTCCACCTGGTAGGCTTTGGCGCGAATCCCATGCTTCTTTGCAATCTCCTCCCCTTTGAATATCGCAGCATTGTTTGTGTTGTACCAGAGGGCAAGATCTCCACCAGCTTCCGCAATGGCTTCTGCAACAGCCCAGCCAATGCCATCAGATGCGCCAGTGATGGCGACGACTTTTCCCTTCATGCTGAATTGTTCGAAAACATTTGTGGGTGTGTTGGGGACTGGCTTCGGCTGGCGGACCACAGCGGCGTCTTCGAGGGTCATAGACATGATGGTGGATTCTGCGTGCAAAGACTAGCGATTGTTTGTAAGCGGTGATTGATGTGTCTCATCTTGATGGAGGCTACATGATACATTTTATTGATCTCGAGTTCACGATGCCCCGCCGCAGAGCACTGACCTGATGCCTTCGGCATAGCCATTTGCGACCGATGCTAGTTTTGTCTGCCGAGATCAAGGGTTATTGCGTCGCTGTATCGGACAGTGGACGTCTGACTGTCGGCCGATGCGGGGAGACCCTTCACAGCAAGACTCGCCAGGTGACCTGTCGTCGGAGCACTGTGGTCCGATACGACGACAAACCTCACGAAGGAATTGGAGTCGACTGCAATGGCCGCGCCTTATGGGGACCGCTACTCTGACAACTCGATGATCACATAAGGCTGCGAGAACAACCAGTATGGTCTGCGACAGGCCAATCCTCATCTGGTCCAAGTCACAACATGGACTATACCTACGGCCTGATGGCCACGAGGGCCCACTATATTCATGCCCTCGAGCGCCAAATCAGTCCAGCAAAACGCGTCGTCATTGCTCTCGCTGGTCCTCCAGGGAGCGGCAAATCTACTGCCGCCCAGAAAGTTATCGATTTGCTCAATCAAGGCCAGCAAGAACCATGGGCTCAGGTACTTCCAATGGATGGATTTCACTATCCACAACAGGTCCTAGATCAATTCCCAAACAGAGTCGAGGCCTTTGCGCGCAGGGGCGCTGACTGGACGTTCGATACTGCAAAACTCCTAGACTTTGTTCGAGGCCTACGACAGTCGGATACAGACTCAACAGACATTTTCTACGCGCCTGGCTTCGATCATGCAATGAAAGACCCCACTCCCGACGCCATCACGATCGATCCGTCAAGCTCGCTCGTTATCTTGGAAGGCAGCTGGCTGTTGCTTGATCTGCATCCCTGGAAGGAGATCTCGAGTTTGGTGGATGATACCTGGTTCATCGACGTCGAACCCAAGCTAGCGAGGTTGAGAATCGCACAAAGGCACGTTCACGCCGGTATTGAACCAAATATGTCATCTGCCCTGGCTCGTGCGGACACAAACGACATGGTGAATGGTACAAGGATCCGGTCGCTTCTAATACCACCTAGATTCAAGATCGAAAGTGTCGAAAGTCGATCTTGCACGAGGAAAACAAAAGATTCGTCAACATAGAAAGGAAAAAAAAGAAAATTGATTATACATACTATAAAACAGACCCAACAACAAGGACCTGCAGCGCGACCTACCGTATAATTGTCAAGCTAGATCACGAATCAACGAGTACTATTGTAGTACTCAGCGAGCTCGTAGCAGTCAGCATAGACCATATTTCCAGTAGTCAGAGGGCAAACAGCGCAAAGCCAGTGAGCATTGTAGTAAATCATGCGGTGTCTGCAGATAGGGCAAGTGAACCAGGAGCCAGGAACAGGAGTGGGAAACTCACTAAGGATGACTTCTTCATCATCTGAGTCAGAGCAATCGGAGCAGGAGCAGTCTGAGCCGCCGTCATCTTCGTAGGAGTAACAGTGGCCGCCTGCTTGGAAGTAGATCTCAGGGCGATCAATGGAAGGCATGTCTTGTGTATGTTGAGTCTGGTTGTGTACTGGCTTGTGTGTTGGGGCTCAAGACGGAATACGACAGATCAAGGGGTATATATGTATTAACATGAGGGTAAAGAGGGCAACCATCTCGTACACAATGGATCCAGCAAGCCAAAAGAGGAGACAAAGACAAGGCCATGGTAAACAAAGACTGCAAGACTCAGTCAAGCAAGAGGCGACAAAGGAACAATGAAGCATTCTGCCACGAACAACAGGACGAACTATTTCTTTGACTACAACGGCAGTTTACGGAGTCGTGCTCTGACCTACGCTAGAAACTCGGGCGATGCAATTATTCTTCAGAGGCTCGCTTTAGTCATCTAGTACTTCGTCTGTCCTGTCCAACATCAGCAATGACATACGATCCAGCGTTGATCCGAATTGGGGAATCGATTGTTGATGAAGAGGTTTCGGTTGAATGTTGTTGCTATTGGAAGGTAACGGATGCCAACCGAATCTGGTTGTGGGTACGTGCGCATTCGCTGCGTCGGCGCAACACGTTCGCTCAAAGACCCTCGAGCCACGTCAGAAGCACGATCAGAGCAAGCCTAAGGCTCGATCGCAAGCAGCGCAGAGAGATTGCCCTTCTGATTTCAACAAGCCGGTGGGTTTCGCGCCTCACTCGTTTCCCTCTGTCTCTTGGGCGAACAAGTCGGACACGTCGCGCACCGTCTCAGCGTCACCATGACCCGCTACCCCCTTCAGAGCTGCGCCTCCACCCTCGTTCAGCCTCAGACCTCTCCAGCACTTCGATCGCCGCTCGTCTCTCATCCTCGTCTTCCTCCGGGCCCTTCGACTTGTCCCCGCGACTGCCGCCCGGTCGCGTCTTTGATCTATCCGAGTCCGACTACAAGGCCATCGACTACGCTCAACAGATTGCCAACATGTCCATCTCCCAACAAGCATCGAGATTGGCATCGGCGACCCTACAACCCTTTCTGCCTCGCGCGTCAAGCCTTCAACCTCACGGCTTCACGACCACGACCTCTGAACCATCGACCACGACTGCATCGTCATTGATGTCTGTCTCAGCTCTTCTTTTGTCTCTCCATAACAGCAATTGGATGGTTGCCGTCACGACAACTGGCTAGTATCAGTACTGGCGCTCATCTTTGGGTACGGCTCACTTACTCAGCAGACCCTGCAGCACGGCAACCCACGTGTATCCCTTGTGAGCTGCCGGAAACTCGGTTGTCTTCCATACAAAGTTCGGCGCCTAGCATCTGCATGTCAGCTCCAACCTTCTTGGGCCCTTCTCGCCTCTCTCGCCAAGTACTTACGACAGCCTGCACGACATAGGCCAGGTCGTTCGCCATTGCCACCAGAAGAGCTCGTTTCTCCGTGTCGCCTGAGCATATCTCGTTGATCCAACTCAGGATCAGTGGTCCCGCTCCCATCTGTCCCACGAGTCAGCTCCTGGAACTCCATGGACTTCACAAGCGTCCGACATAGTCACGTACCCCGATGTTGGCGAACCAGTATACGACAGTGCGCCCAGTAATATCAGAGTACAACGGCATCTTGAGGAGAGCAATGTGGAAGACCATCTGAAGACTCTCGTCAGCACACATTCTACTCAGCCCCACCAATACTTACCGTGATGATTGCGCCTGCATATATGAACGGCCAGCGAGCGCCCTTCAACGGTCCGTCCGAGAGCCAACCCCAAGAGAGTGCCATGACGAAGAAGATTGCTGTGTTCGGGAGCGGTACTATGCATGTGTCAGCCCTCGAGCATTCAGAAGAACCATGGTCAAGTTTTGAAGATACAATTGTTAATCTGCGGCACCGTGTATTTGCGGCCAGGTACAGGTGCTGGCTTAGCATTGAAGCTCTTTAGCCAGTATCCCATGCCTTGTTGGGGGCTGCCATTGTTCCAGACGATGTACAGTAGGGCTTGTTTGAGTCAGTCAGATCCGACCATCGTTGAAAGAAGATCTTACGAAGAAGGTAAGTATGCCAGCTTCGCAAGATCGACTTGGCTTTGGCCTTCGTCCAAGGCTGCTTGCCTGCGCGCCCGACTGCTCTCATGCGCTCAGTAGCGAGAACATGCTCTTTTTCCGTTGTCCACCATGTCTTCTTGCCATCCTGAGGTAGGTTGGGGAAAAATATGTAGCCCACCAGAGCCAATGGGATTGTGATGATCCCGTCGATTATGAACAACCACCGCCAACCTGCATGGCCATGCACACCGCTCAGGTTCTTGTATGCAGCGGCTTGCAAAAAGCCACTGAACATGTTTCCGACCGAGCCTGCAAGCCAGAAGATCATCGATCTCTTGCCAATCTCTCTTGGGGTATACCACGAGCCCAGCATGTAGTGAATCCCCGGATAGAAACCAGACCTTCATGGGCAAGGTGTCAGCTCAGCAGCTCTTTTCTCAAAGCCTTAGTACTCACTCAAAGAAGCCCACAAGGAATCTCAGAGCGTACAGCGCTTTGTAAGATTCGACTCGAGACGTGCATATGGTAGCAACACCCCAGCCTACTTCCAAAGATGGTATGACCCAGCGTGGAGAGACTCGGGTTAACAAAAGATTCGATGGAATCTGCCCAATGACATAGCCAACTGTCCAGATTGATGTGCCTAAGATGAGAGGTGAGCATTGTTCCACCACTCGTACAAGGGACTTTCATGCTAACTTGTGACCAGTTCATTTCCATACATGCTCAAGTCCTCCTTCATCCCACTGAGAAAAGCATTGTTGACATTAGTTTGGTCAATGTTCTTGAGGAAGTAACCAATCGAAGCGAATGTCAAAACAAATGCGTCCACCTTGAACAAAAGCCAGCGTTGATCTGGTGGTAGCTCCCAGGTATCCCAGAGATAGCCCTTCCAAGTCTTCAGGGGCTTGACGACGACATCATCCCGTGGTAGTTGGTTCGCCTCAGAATCTGAAGTATAGATCTCAGTATCAGCGAGTCGTTCAGGGTGCTTGGGATCAACCATGGCGAGTTATCTTTAGCGCAATCTTTTTTTCCAGATCGACATCAATGGGAACTCTGGTCATATTTGTACTTGCCATTGCCGACTATGCCAGCCTCTCGCGCCTCAACATATCAAGGATACGTACCCTGCCAGACTCACATTATCGAAGCTCTCATCACACGCCAGAATTGCGTCTTCGATAAGGCATCTATTGAGATCAAGAAAGAGCTGTTCGTTTCGAAAGGTGTGATGTGTCGAGGTGCTCGGCGTTTAGTGGAGATGCTTTGCGTGATTCTCGGCGGGGATGACACCTTCTCCTGACCCACCTCAGGGTTCAACACCTCTCAAAACAGCGAAGACAATATGGGTCCGCTGTTGGTTTCGCTCTCAGAACACACAGGCAAGTTCAAGATGGATCTACAGAGCGGCACCAAGAAAAACGCAGGACACCAAAGTGGTTGTCGCAATGCACAATCATCCTGAGGTATGAATGGCTCTGGTAGGTTCAACGTACGACTTTTGTCCTTGGACGTCCGAATAATATCGTGCTGAGTAACAGGTATCCAATGTTCCGTGCCACCTTGGAGAGGAGTCGCGCGCCATTTCCATGTTGAAGAGTGGAGTCAGGCCTGCATATCTTTCAACCAATGCGCTCTATCCGCAACCGGGAGGAGGATCGAAGACGTGCTTGTGAACTCGCTGTCGCCATACTATGATTGATAATCATAGCTAGCGACACCACAAAACCATGCTGTCGTCCCGAAATTTATCTGTTGCTATCATCCCCAGCTTCGACACCTTAATCAAGCAACATGGCTACCACCGAATTCATCAGTCTCACCTTTCCAAACGCGTCGAACGAACTACAACCTATCCCTGGAGCAGGTGTCGACCCGGAGTTTCTAGTCAGGTATGCTCGTTCGTTAGACGACTATGGCTACAATTATACACTCATTCCATACGGCTCTACCGGCTTCGACCCCTTCACACTTGGTGCGACAGTGCTGGCCAAGACGAAGCATATCAAAATAATCATCGCGCTCAGACCAAACACTCTGTACCCCACTGTCGCTGCGAAAGCCCTTGCAACGCTTGACCAACTGAGTGGCGGACGTGTCGTGGTTCACTTTATCGCTGGCGGAAGTGATGCTGAGCAGGCAAAGGAGGGCGACTTTCTTACCAAGGATCAACGATGTGAGTAGTCTTCATCGACCGTGGAGGTCCGAGCGATCAACAACTGACGAGAGTAGATGGCCGATTGGAAGAGTATATCAAAATCCTGCGACGTACATGGCAGTCGAAGGAGCCTTTTGATTGGGAAGGCACCTATTACACCTTCAAGAATTTCCACAGCGATGTTGTTCCAAAAGAGAAAAACATCCCTGTGTCTGTCGGTGGTTCCTCTGATGAGGCATACCGAATCGGTGGCTCTCTCGCCGACATATTCGGGCTCTGGGGCGAACCGCTGAAGGAAACCAAGGAACAGATTGACCGCATCTATGCTGAAGCCGAGAAAGCAGGCCGGAGCGACCGTCCCCGTATCTGGGTCACTTTCCGACCAATCACTGCCGAGACGGACGATTTGGCGTGGGCAAAAGCGCACAGAACCCTTGACGCGTTGACCAAGCACACTGCGAATGGTGTAGGCAAGTCACCGGCCAGCGCCCCACCGCCGCAGAACGTCGGCTCTCAGCGCCTGCTCGATATTGCGAAGAGGGGTGAGGTCCAAGATCGCGCGCTATGGTATCCAACTGTGACAGCGACAAACGCAAGAGGCGCATCGACGGCATTGGTTGGATCATACGGAACTGTTAGGGAATCATTGCTTGATTATGTGAAGTTGGGTGCTGATCTGATCTCGATCCGTGGTTACGACAACTTCAACGATGCTGTCGAGTACGGAACGCATATCTTGCCTGCTGTCCGAAGCGAGATTCAGAAGAGATATGGTTAGACACTGCCAAACATATAGTCATGGGGTCTCAAACGATTGCTGAATCTCGTGCGACTGCTACATTACACAGTAGTAGTCCTAACAGCAGAACAAAAGGAGATGAGGGCTCGTCGGCTTTTCTTACTTTCTTCGCTCTAGTACGTGATTGGCTAGGATCTGTGGGGAAACTTCAAA